>OMPJ01043201.1:0-13733 GCA_900312935.1 Carapus acus
TGTTCCGTGATGAAGCGTGACGCGGGCAACGGTACGTAAACAATCCAGAGTGGAACTAAACGCTCTGGCGCACCTGAGTTGAGTTGGCACTAACTAATTGTTGTTTGCTGACTGGCAGTTTGGCAGAGGGTGATTGGTGGATCTCCTCATCTCCCAGAGTACTTAAACCTGGCTCTTCTGACCTTCGGCGCCAGATCTTCCCAAAGAGTCACCTGGCAAGTATCGAGTCTTTTGATGTACACATATTGCTGTCCGTATATGTGCTCCATCTCCCTTGTCTCAAGATTTTTTCTCCAGACTAACCTGCTTTTCCCTGCCTCCGCCGACACCCCACTCGCACTCCGGTCTGCTAGCCCACTGACGAAGCCCTGGTCCACCACCTCCTCCTGCCGAGCCACCCGAGCCTCAAACTGCCTTCACCTTCTCCCTAAAACAGCAAATTCTCTCTTGGGTATTTTTCCGACTCCTGCCTGTCCGTGTTGCGCTCCTGAGTCCTTTCGGTGCCGAGCCCTAACACAGTCTTTGCCATTGATGACTGTCGATGGTGACCCACATGGAGGACAAAAAAAGCTCTTTGTCACATTGGCTTCGCAAAAGATGGACAAGACGATGGTGCGAGGGTGAGGAGTGAGCATTGTGGGGGTTAGACCATAGTGACACTTATGATGTATGATTTCATGGTTTGACAACAGTGGCTGTGTGTTGAGGAAGAGCCCATACCTGCCATCGTCCTTATGTTTGAGCGTCCAGTACTTAGAATGCTCTTCTCCTAGTCTGACCTCCCTCTGGCCTGTCTGCAGATTCAGCCTCACATGTGACCCTACAGGTACTGCCTGGTCTGAAATTACAAAAACTCTGAATGAACCATGGGAACCCCAGACTACCGGGGAAAACACTCAAAAACAACTGATTTAGATATGTGTAACATAGATCAAGATCTAAAAACGATATAGAGATCAAAGAGATTTGCCTGAAAGCACTGTCAGGCTTTCAGAAATTGTGGTGGAAAATAATCACACAAAGTTGTACACAACATGCACATTTGTGCACGCGGTCATACAGACACACTAAGGCCGCTTAGGAGGCCAGGTCCGATTCCTGTTTTTCTGTCCTTCAGGTCAGGATGACCTGATTAGTTGACTTGGAACATGGGAGAGGAACAGGGGAGGCAGAGGTCTCTAAGATAGGGGTGTTCCCTTCCTGTGTTTCTCAGAACAACAGAGAGGGAGATGTGTTTCTTGGAATAACAGAGACGGAAATGCATACCAATGGATGTTGCGACGGAAAGGGTGGTGAGTACCAATGGATGTTGCAACCAGTACACATACACGTACGCACAGACTGACACAGCACACACACATACACTGGGAACAGGGACTATAAAAGATATCTGAGACAAGAGATTTTGGGTGTGTTCATGATTTGGCTGTAAGAACGTATTGACGTCAATAAAACTCCCGAAGGCTGCAGTCTGGTGTCTCGTCTCTTCGATCAACCTCCAACATAATCCAGGGGTCTCCTTTACTCACCATGCATAGAAATTCATTATAGCTATTTTCTGTCGTAGAAACGAATTTAGAAAGTGCGCCTGTATAAAAAAATCTGTAATTAAGAAATGTGCGTGTCGCTCATTTTAACAAGAAGAGGCATCATTTTATGAACAAATAAGCTGGTGCTTGAACTTGCTCGCCATTCCAGGATGTAGCTCCTTGTCCTCTTTCGGTCCTTAATGAGAATGTATTGCCCTCTGCTGCAAACGCAAACACTGCATATCAAGACAGTGTGCCGACCGTACACAATCAATGATGATAAATGTCACCTGTTCCGGACTGCCAAGCTTGTGCATCTTTGGAATGATTTACATTCAGAAATGCCCTCAAATGACATTATATGGTAGCAACAATCCCTTTAATAATGTGTCAGTGCCAAAGACCTCCTGCTTGGAGGTGTATGCCCATAGAGTTGCTCCGCAGAGTGAACGGGTCGTGTGTTCCTCCAGGCCGCCGAGAAACATGGTTCAACAGAGACATGCTTGCATTGCAGGTATTGGATTGCATTGCATTGCACCGATACAATAATTGCATTATGTATCATTTCCTGCTCATGCAACTGAATTCACTGTGTGATGGTGCTTTTATTGCAACGTGGATGCAATCTATGGCTCCAATTTGGGATATTTGGGATAATATTTGGGAGGATGGCGTGAAATCCCCAAATCCAGGTAGGTCGGGGACGACATAAGCCAAGGACTCCATATATTGGAAAATTCTTTATGTCTCTACTTCCTTTTCTGCAACATTCTTTGAGCTGCTGGGGCTTTACATTTTCCAAATCCCTAGAGCAGTGTTTAGAACTCTTTGAGATATTGTCTGATGTGCTGTAGGAAATTGTCCACTAAAACCTAACCAATCTAAAAAATAACATTTGGAAAGGGATAAATTATCCGCAAATGATGTGCTGTTGTTGTGTCTGTACTGTCTAGTGATCTGCAGAGTAACTGTATGATACTCTCCCATATCAGTAATTAGCAGCACGTAGGTAATTGCTTTGAGACACTTTGAGACAAGAGACTTAAGGATGCATGGATACGTTAGGTGGCATTGAGGTTAGCGAAACTATATGGTGACAGTGATGTTTTTTAAAGGATGCTAAATGACACACCCTTCCCTTCAAAACAGTAATGTGGACCATTTTGAACACCTGTGTGAACACACAAAGAAACATGCAACTTTCATGAGAAAAATCATATAGGTAATGAGAGAGTCCTTCAAGTTAGCTACCACATGGCTGAACTTGTACCTACTGTAAATCAAAACAGGCGAACACAGTGGCAGAGACAGTAATACTTCCCACCTGCAATGCCATTGCAAATGACATGCTTGGACCTGAAGCAGCTTAAGGAAGAGCCAAAGTCCCCCTCTCAGCTAACACAATTTACAGACATATTCCTAAATACAAGGAAACACATCATGGTTTTGGAAAAGATCCATGTTGGCAAGAAATTTGCATTGCAACTTCATTAATCTTCTGATATTAGTGGACATGTCCTACTCTTGGCCAATGTGTGTTTTGTTAATGGAGACACAATCAGGGAAAGCTCCCTTTGAGGCAATGCATTACCAGAAAAAACAGCATAGGGCAAAGTTTTACAGGTTACATCAGAATACCTTGAACAAGGAGCTCTCAAATGGGAAAACTACATGTGTTGACTGCACTCATGGAGCTGCACTCATGGTTGGGCGCATCAAAGGCTTTGTGCTCAGAGTGAAACAAAGAATTGTAGATGTGATAAATATGTACTTGTTATTTAACACCGTGAGATCTCTTAGCCTAGACTTTACCAGCAGACCAAGTTACTGTGTTGGATGATGTTGTGCGCATGGTAAACTTTAAGCCATGACCCGTGACAAGTTGCATATTTACTGTATTTTTTGCAATATGGGCACACTTTAAAATCCTTAATTTTTTTCAAAAATTGGCAGTGTGGATTGTAATGCGGTGTAACTTTCGTATGAATTCTTGTTGTGCTTACTACCTCAAACCAATTTTAGGGGGTAACACTGCGCTCAAAAATCTGTCAACATTTTTTAGTGCAACTTTGGTAAGCAACAAAGCTGCTCCGTTTGATTGTTGGACCATTCCCAAATGAAACAGCGACATTGTATTAAAGTCGGTTATACCAACTTCACTTGTCCACCATTGTTGGCAAGGGTTAATCAATCAGAGAACAGGATGTGGCACAGTTAGGTGTGCCACTTCCTTACTGAATTTGCAGAACAGCCAAATACAGTAAAGGCCCAGCTATCAACAAACCAAAGTACTGGTATAAAACAAACTAATTTCAGCCATCTGGGAGAGCCAACAGCAGAGGCTGAATACTGTAAATATTGTGGCGTCTCACTGGATTACTGTACTGTAGACGGCGGGCCAACAGCCAAGTAACATTCATGATTCATAATTCCTTCTCACACAATCTTGCAAGATTTGAATTTCGTGTTCGGCTTGTTTGGAATGCACGTACCGCATTCAGTTTTTAATAGTGTTTCATCGATACCGATACTAGTATCAGGAAGGGCCCCAATACGGAGGTATAATTATCGGTAAGAATGACTTTCTCTCGCCTGACACTCACTGCTGTGATCATACATGTTTAATGCATGCCGAGCCAAGCTATCCTATTTGCCAGGAGCGGACACTCTTAACTAATAACGGGGTGGCTTTTTCAAGTTGGGGATACACAAACCAGCGTGGCTCAGGAGAGCAAATGTTGGCGATTTGGAGGGATTGAAACTTCAGCGAGCACAACAGTGACATGCAAGATTTGCGGTTCAAAAGTTGTGAGAGGTGGAAGTAAAACAGCCAATTCTAATACATCAAACATGATAAAACATTTGAAGACAACAACAATTTGTGGCAGTGGCAACTGTGGGCAAGAAAAAGGTGGATGGACCGCAGCCACAAACATTGGTCAGTTCATTTCAAAAGAAGGACCAGTGGGACAAGACGAGTGAAGCAGCAAGAAAGACATTAGAGAAAATCACCGAAATGGTGCTCTGCAACCTGCCCCCCTCCTTTGTTGAGAACGCGGGATTCCGCCTTTATGGCCCATGCGGTACCGAAATGCAACGTCCCAAGATGCAAAGATATGACAGACACTGCTGTCCCTGCACTTCACAAGAAGGTGGCAGAGCATGTGAAGGTCCATGCCATTCTTCTTGTCAACACCGGAAATATGAAGATGGTTATGAAGGACCTGCTGTAGCAAAAGATTGCTATCTCGGTGTACACAGCTGACCACCAGCTGCTAGTGACCCTGACTGCAAACGACTGGAACTTGCTTGAGAAAGTCAACACACTCCTGGCTCTATTCAAGGAGATCACACGGCAGATCAGCTTTGCCACCTCCACCGCCTCAGAAATAATCCCCTTGGTAGTAGAACTGAAGCGACTGTTGGCCAATGAGACCCCGAAGACTGCGGGCTAAAAACAATGACGGTGACTCTACTCGCAGCTGTGGACACAAGATTCCAGAACATTGAGGCGGAGCCCCTGTTTGCCGTTGCAACCGTCTTAGACCTGCGTTGCAAAGACAGGTACTGTTTGCTGTTAAGTGTTAAACATTCTGTGTTAGTGTGGAAGTTCAACATGTTCAACACATGTATTCGGTTTACTATGTTACTGCAAATACTTCACAAGTGCAGAAAGCAGCAAGCTTGCAAAGAGTGCACTGACCCAAGAGGTGGAGAAGAATGAGGGGTTAAGATCACTGCAGACAACAACCACTGAGGCGGAAGAGCCAGCCAGTAAGGCCCCATGGGTGGAAGCAGAGCCTAGCACAAGTAGCAAGAGCTGCTTTAAGGGACTGTGTGATGAGGTCCTGCAAGAGTTTGACACAGAACTGTGTGAGAGCCTGTTCAAGTACTGGGGAAAGAATAAAGAACGGTTCCCCTCCCCGGCTGCTACTGCCGCAAAGTTTCTCTGCGCTCCCTCTACCAGTGAAGATACCAGGAGACAACTTCTAACATACTTGATGACAAGAGGAATAGGCTGTCAGGAGAGAAAGTGGAAACACTCATCTTCTTATAGAAAAACCTGCAAATGTACTTGAAATTGAACCTTGAAGGACCCGAATCCTCAGGTCTGAGTAAACATTGGTATAGGGGTGCTCACACTTTTTCTGCTCGTGAGCTACTTTGAAGATGACTAAGCCAGCAAGATCTACCCACAATAAAAATGCCACACAACAGAAATATCACATGCATATTTTTTAAATATCATTGAAATCATTACTATTGTACATTTTGTGCTTTTGGGATAAATTGGGTATATTTTAATTACACTTACCTTTCATCTCTATAACATATTATTTTGTCTTGCACAACTACATCAAATAACCCACATTGCACTATTCAACTGTGTTATTTACACATGTACACATTAGTAGATTCGTCCAACTGCAGTGAAAAACACTCCCAGCCTCACATAGCCTCAACATAGCCTCACAGCACCGTGTAACTGTATGCCTTGACAGCTGCAACGCTTTGATTGAAGATAATATTTCTGTTTTATT
Organism: Carapus acus; assembly: GCA_900312935.1. NCBI lineage: Eukaryota > Metazoa > Chordata > Actinopteri > Ophidiiformes > Carapidae > Carapus > Carapus acus. Next base: position 6,071 of record OMPJ01043201.1, read on the forward strand.
TTCAAAGTCTCGAAGCAACGAGTCAGCTGCGTCAACGAACACCTCTTTCACTACCTCTCTGTACATGCTCTGTATGTTGGGAGGAAAAAACCTGCTGTCAACTGACAGATTTTAACCAGGTTTTGACATTTTTACAATACATGAAATTACTAAAACATTCTTAAACATTTTTACACATTCAAACAATACTATTCACTCTAGAAATGTTCGTGGAGCCAAAACGATAACCCAGACTGACCTGTAGCAGGAGAAATAAATGAGACAGGGCAACTTCACGTCGGTTCGTTTAGCCTCGCTCAGCAGAAAGAGGAAGGTTGTCAAGCGACTCGTCGTCGTAAATACGTAAATAAATACATAATATAAATCAAATTAAAACATGAAAAATTAAGACCACAAAACGTCACTTTAGTGGCATCACACGCTCCCTGACAAACACATGGCTCCCGACATTTACCAAGACTCTTTACCTCCCAGGTTCTCAAATATCTATTTACCAAACACACATTCTGGGTGGAGTGTGTGCAGCTGGTGTTTGGTAAGTATATGGCATGTATGGTGTCTGGGTGTAGAGGACAGGGTGTGAACATGGCATACAAATAGGCGGAATGTACGACATGAGTGGGTGTGGGGGTGAGTATGGGGCTGTGTGTCCAGTTATTGAGTGAGCTGTGGCATATGACCGTACCGTTGGTTCACCTAATGACTCATAAAACTGGCGTGGCTTTCTATCATGAGCAGATCTTCTAACCTCTGAATGAGTATGTTCTGCAGGGGGGTCAAAGGTCGAGTCTCTGAGTCTGCATCTTGTTGTCCATTGTTTTCATCTTCTTCCACAGGTCCAGTGAGATCAGGTAGGTTTTCATCAATGTTTTTTCTCTCAACAGCAGGATTTGGCAGGTATTCAGGTACAGTATGACTGTCTTTCCTTGCAGGCACTGATCCTAGGCCAGGGTTCTCTGGGTGCATGGTGAATTGCTCGTGGTAGGTAACAGATCTTTTCTCTGTCCTTCCTGCAGGTATCCGTAACCAGCATCCTGAGTATCCTGTATTTGCTTGTCTTCAATTGTCTGCCATTTTGTCTTGGTTTTTGTCTGCGATATGTTTTCTTTTTAGGGATAGGTCTGGCGTCAGATGTAGTGACATTGAAAGGTAAATCATTCACCAGCAATAGGAGGTTGCGATGCAGTGTCCTGCTTCTCTGGCTGTCTCCAGTTTCAGGACAGACTAAGTATACCGGGCTCTCAGCCAGTTGACTTTTGACTAGATAGTCTTCTCCCAGTGCGATCTTATTTTTCCTGGTCCTCCACGTTCGCCGCCGTTCCGGACCACAACTCTGTCTCCTGGTTGTAGTACCACTCCTCTTCCTCTCTTGTCATATGCCACTTTCCCTCTCGCACTGGATCTTTTGCTATTATCACTGGCAATTCAGTAGGCTTCCTTCATCTTTTCAGCCCATTTCTCTGCAAATCCTCTAGGCGAGTATGGTTCCTCCTCCCCAACTAAACCAAACAGCAGGTTGACTGGGAGAGGTGGATGATGGCCGTAGAAGAGAAAAAATGGTGAATAGCCAGTTGATTCATGTCTGGTACAGTTGTAGGCGTGTATAACATGCGAGAGGTGATCCTTCCACCGCGGCTTCTCACTTTCGGTCAACGTCCTTAACATTGGATGATGGTGCGTGTTATGTGCGGCATGGGGGGGCAATACTGCCAACTGCCTGTGGGGGCGTTTCTGCACTGTTGTACTCCCTGGGCTCTCCCTCTTTATCCCATGGCCCTCCTCTTCCAGGCAGAAGCACCTGGAGCCAATTACGTGGAGGAGAGAGAGGGGGGACTGACAGCGTGGAGTGACTCTCCCTCTTACCTGGCGGCAGTAGCAGAAACAGCAGGGGTGGTGGCGGCGGCAGCAGCAGCCACTGTTATGGCCTCACTACCCAAGGCTCTTCAACACAGACCAAACACAATTCAGACGCCAGAAAGTCTAAATTAACTCAACTCATTTATTCTTCGACATCAACCTTACCCACTCAAGGGGCAGGGGAAAACATGCGCCACAGGAGATAGAGATCCCGGCCAGAAAGGAACAAAAGAGAGGAATTTGTCGGGCCAGCCACGCGATGGGCCGTCATACCCAACTCTTTCCCCGGGGCTGAATTAACAAAGTAAAACCCCAACGGCAAACCAAGTTGGCTGGCGCGGCGAAGGATGAATCAAAACTGCCGTTGTTGCAACTGCTGTTGTAGTTATAGTCGTCGTGGCCGCCCCTGCTGCTGCGGCTGTTGCCGCCAGGTAAGAGGGAGAGAGCCCCACCACGCTGTCAGTCCCACTTTTCTTTTCTCCACAAAATTGGCTCCGGGTGCATCTGCCTGGATGAGGGGGGGCCATGGGGATGAAGAGGGATAAACCAGGGAGAACAGCACAGAAACGCCCCTACAGGCAGTGGGCAGTATTGCCCCTCCATGTGTAACAGCAACTACAACAGCAGTAGCAGCAGCGGTTTTTGGTTCCTCTTTTCCCGCTTTGTCTTGCCCTCAACTTGGTTTGCCGTTGGGATTTTCTTGAATTTAGTTTGTTATTGTAATTGGGGATTCTCTGGCAGTCTGGTTTCCAGGTTTTGTGTTGAGTGTGCTGGATACGTTCTTTTTTTTGACGGGGAAAGAGTTGGGTACGACAGCCCATTGCATGGCTGGCCCGTCGAATTCCTTTCTTTTGTTCCTTTTGGCCGGTATGGTATTTCCATCTCACCTGCAGTGCATGTTTTCCCTGCCCTTTAAGTAGGTTAAATTGATTTGGGAGAATAAATGAGTTGGGCTAATTTAGATGTTTGGCTTCTGAATTATGTTTTCGGTCTCCAGTGAAGAGCCTCAGGTAGTGAGGCCATAACAGTGTGGTTCAGCCGCTCAGCTGGATTACCTTGTGGGTGGTAGGGCGACATTCGCGAATGGCCAACTCCAGACAGTTGCTGCAATGTTTGAAACAATTTGTTTTCAAATTGCCGACCCTGGTCATGATGTAGTTTGGATGGATATCCGATATCCGCATGAAGTAATTGAAAATTCGATCGGCAGATGTTTTCCCGCTCTTGTTCTTTGTGGGGTATGCCTGAGTAAACCTAGTGAAGTGATCCATCAACACTAGAGTATATTGGTATCCTCCACAAGTGGTTTCCAAGTGCAAGTAGTCAATACACACAAGCACTAGTGAAGAGTTGGATGTGATGCTACCCATCAGGGCTTGGGTGTGTGTTGTGGGCTTCTTAGACTTGATATGGGACATTTGTGGGTGAAGTAGTCCTCAATTTCTTTAGCCATAAAGGCCCAGTAGAACCTCTCCCTAGCAAGGCGGAGCACTCTTTCTGTGCCAACATGGCCCATTTCATCATTGAGGTGTTTCAGAGCTATCAGTCTGTGTTTCAGAGGGAGGACTAACTGCCTGTGCTGGCCTGTACATCTGTAAAGGAGTCCATCTTCAAGGTCCAACCTATGTCACTTTAGTGGCACCTGTACCAATCTATCCAGTGATGTTATGCTTGGCTGCATGTCGTCATTTAACCGCTGGCTATCGACAAGGTCACAGAGCCTAAGGAGGGGTCACAAGCACCCACAGCCTGAGTCAGCGGCTAGTGGTACTTCTGATTCAGAATCCGAGTTTGATGAGATAACTGAATATCAACCCTTTAACATTGATGAAGTTGAGAGAAGTGTCTTGTCTACTCAATGTCAATGAAATCAAATCCCTAAAATCACGGATGAGAACATGGATGTGACAAGAAGTGATGAAAGTGAGGCAGAGTTACCTGATGGAAAGTCATCTGATGACACAGAACCTAAGAGCACAGGAGATGAAACAGAGACATATGCAGAACAAGAACTAGCCTCATCTAGTAAAAAGGATGCTAGAAGTAAATATAATCTGACTAGAAATTCAAAAGACAGAACAAGCCAGTCATTTGTTTGACTTGTGACAAACCCCGGCAACTGTTTGACAATGACATAAGGAGTGGACTTCCATCTGTCTTCAAGTGTGTTTCCCGGTACCACCAAGACTTCTCAATAGGACTGTCTCCTTCTGCCAACGGCTGACCTCGAACACGATCATACTGAGACTTGTTCCTCAAGTAATTTTTGTCAGCAGCCTCAGTTGCGAGTTCGTAAGCTTACTGTACGTCTTGTTTCAACTTGTTGACATTGTGAAGATGGTCATGTTCATGTTCTCCTTTGAGACAGGTGTCAAAACAAATATCCACAGGCAATGGCGCCTCCCTGCCGAACGTGAGAAAATGGGGAGAGTATCCTGTGGCATCATTTTTAGTGCAGTTCTATGCGTGTACTACGTGACTATTGTGTTGACTCCACTTGTGCTTCTTTTCATTCTGCAGGGTACCCAACATCGACAAGCCTGCGATTGAATGGCTCAGGTTGGGCATCACCCTGAGGATGATAAGGAGAGGTGCGCAATTTTCTGATTCTCAGACTAGAGAGAAGTTGTTTTATGACTTTACTCTTTAAGTCCCTCCCTTGGTCCGAATGAATCTGTGCTGGAAGACCATAATGAACAAAGTACTTCTCCCATAGTGCTTTGGCGATGGTCATGGACTTCTGATCTCTAGTCCGAAAGGCCTTAGCATACCGCGTGAAATGGTCAGTAACAACTAACACATTGGCTATGCCTTTGCTGTCAGGTTCTATCTGCAAGAAATCTATGCATACGAGGTCCAACGGGCCTGTATTAGCGATCTGATTCAGTGTGGCTGAGCGCTGGGGAAGCGTCTTTCTGGTAATGCATCTTCGACATGTTATGATGTATTGCTCAACGTTGATAGACATACAGTGCTGACCAAAAGTATTGGCACCCCTGCAATTCTTTCACATAATTCTCAATTTCTTCCAGAAAATGATTGCAATTACAAATGCTTTGATATTAATATCCTCTTTTATCCTCTTTTGCTTGCAATGAAAAACACAAAAGAGAATGAAAAAAAGTCAAACCAATTATCATTTTACACAAAACTCCAAAAATAGGTCGGACAAAAGTATTGGCACCCTCAGCTTAATACTAGGTAGCACAACCTTTAGACAAAACAACTGCGAACAATCGCTTCCGGTAACCATCAATGAGCTTCTTACAATGCTCCACTTGAATTTTAGACCATTCTTCTTTGGCAAACTGCTCCAGGTCCCTGAGATTTGAAGCGTGCCTTCTCCAAACTGCCATTTTCAGATCTCTCCACAGGTGTTCTATGGGATTCAGGTCTGGATTCATTGCTGGCCACTTCATAAGCCTCCAGTGCTTTCTCTCAAACCATTTTCTAGTCCTTTTTGAAATGTGTTTTGGGTCATTGTCCTGCTGGAAGACCCATGACCTCTGAGGGAGACACAGCTTTCTCACAATGGGCTCTACATTATGCTGCAAAATTTATTGTAATTCCTCAAATTTTATAATGCCATGCACACGGTCAAGCAGTCAAATGTCAGAGGCAGCAAAGCAACCCCAAAACATCACGGAACCTCCGCCATGTTTGACTGTAGGGACCATGTTCTTGTCTTTGAAGGCCTCGTTTTTTTCCTGTAAACTCTATGTTGATGCCTTTTCCCAAAAAGCTGTACTTTTGTCTCATTCACATTCTTCCAAAATGTTTTTGGCTTTCTCAGGTAAGTTTTGGCAAACTCCAGCCTGGCTTTTTATGTCTCTGGGTCAGTAGTGGGGTCTTCCGGGGTATCCTACCATTGAGTCCCTTTTCATTCAGACGCCGACGGATAGTAAGGGTTGACACTGTTGTACCCACGGACTGCAGGGCAGCTTGAACTTGTCTGGATGTTTGTGCGGATGGTTGATTAAGAACCTCGACTATCTTTCATTGAAATCTCCTGTCAATATTTCTTTTCCGTCCACATCTAGGGAGGCTAGCCATAGTGCCATAGGCTTTACACTTCTTGATGACACTGCACACGGTAGACATAGGAACATTCAGGTCTTTGGAGATGGACTTGTAGCCTTGAGATTGCCCATGCTTCCTCACAATTTTGCTTCTCAAGACCTTAGACAGTTCTTTGGTCTTCTCTCTTTTCTCAATGCTCAGTGTGGTACACACAAGGACATGGGACAGAGGTTGAGTCAACTAATCCATTTCAACTGGCTGCAAGTGTGATTTAGTTATTGCCACCACTGTTATATGCCACAGGTAAGTAACAGGTGCTGTTAATTAAACAAATTAGAGAAGCATCACATGGTTTTTCAAAAGATGCCAATACTTTTGTCCACCCCCTTTTTTGTTTGGTGTGGAATTATATCCAATTTGGCCTTTTTGTGGTTTTCCATTGAAGATAAAAGAAATGAACAGTTCAATATCAAAGCATTTGTAATTGCATTCATTTTCTTGGAGAAATTGAGCATTATCTGACAGATTTGCAGGGATGCCAATTCTTTTGGCCAGCACTGTATGTGGCCAATAAAACCTATCTTTGAGAAGCTCTGAGGTTTTCTCAATCCCCAGATGTCTACATTTATCATGGAGGGATTTAGGACTGTGGTTCGAACCTCTCAGGTACTTATGAAATACAACCAACTGCAGTCACCCTCAGTCACTTGAGATATGACTGCAGCTTTCAGCCAAGAGAAGATGTCATCAGGTGGCGTCCAACTGTCATTGGGCGTTTCAACCCTTAACCACAACGCCCTCAAGTTGGCGGGTCAGCAGTGATGGCCAGTCACTGCCCATCTTCTCCTGGCCCCCATCTTAAATCCTCCCTCCAACTCCAAACCCAGCAAGAGGCTCTCTGTGCTGCCTCCCCCAACCAACGGACGGCTGTCTTCCTCTCTCTTCCTGCCACCCCCAGTGCCATGAGCGTCTTCCACAAGGATTGTGCAGGGTAACCCCTGCACCCGATCTCCACTGGGAATAGCCAGGCTTGCCATCCTTTGTCCCTGCACTAATGGATCAAGTCTTGGTACTTTGTGGTTTTCCTCTCTGAGGCTTCAACACATCCGTCTTCCCAAGGGACCGTCAGTTCAATCAGGATGATCTTCTTGGCTTCCTCAGACCAGATGACAATGTCGGGCCTCAGAGAGGTTTGGACGACCTGGGGAAAAAGTAATTTCTTCCCCAGGTCTACCCTCATCTCCCATGATGGTGCTGACTGCAGGAACCCCTTCTTGGTCGTCTTAGAGGCTGATGGTCTTCCCCCGCCCTGATGAACTGGATAGATGGTGTCGGACTCACATGGACCTGGCACTTTTTCCGTCTCTCCTGCTCCAAGATGTCGGCCAGTGTTCTGAGGACCTTGTTGTGGCGCCAGTGGTATCTACCCTGGCTAAGAGCAGTCTTGCACCCAGCCAGGATGTGCGCCATTGTTCCTATCTCTCCATACAGCCTGCACAGTGGGTCTTCCCTCATTCCCCACCTGTGCAGGTTTGTTGGTGTTGGAAGAGTGTCGTACACTGAACGGAGCAGGAAAGAGATGCGGAAAGGCTCCAGTCTCAAGAGTTCGGGCCAGGTGATCTTCCGCTTTGGTAGGTCCCACTTTGTCCAGGCTCCTTGTGATCCAAGTTCCACAGCCCTAGCCCTCCTTTCTTCCTCCTCGAGCTGCCGGACTTCAGCTTGGATCATGTCCCTCCTCTGCCTAGGATCTGCTTTCCCCCACTGCTGAAAGTGGGTGGAGCCAAAA
>OMPJ01043204.1:0-16569 GCA_900312935.1 Carapus acus
GTCAGGCTGGTGGTGGTGGTGTCATGGTGTGGGGAATATTTTCTTGGCACTCTTTGGGCCCCTTGGTACCAATTGAGCATCGTTGCAACGCCAAAGCCTACCTGAGTATTGTTGCTGACCATGTCCATCCCTTTATGACCACAATGTACCCAACTTCTGATGGCTACTTTCAGCAGGATAATGCGCCATGTCATAAAGCTGGAATCATCTCAGACTGGTTTCTTGAACATGACAATGAGTTCACTGTACTCAAATGGCCTCCACAGTCACCAGATCTCAATCCAATAGAGCATCTTTGGGATGTGGTGGAACGGGAGAATCGCATCATGGATGTGCAGCCGACAAATCTGCGGCAACTGTGTGATGCCATCATGTCAATATGGACCAAACTCTCTGAGGAAAGCTTCCAGCACCTTGTTGAATCTATGCCACGAAGAATTGAGGCAGTTCTGAAGGCAAAAGGGGGTCCAACCCGTTACTAGCATGGTGTACCTAATAAAGTGGCCGGTGAGTGTATATATATATATACATATATATACAGTATATATACACACACACACAGTACAGGCCAAAAGTTTGGACACACCTTCTCATTCAATGCATGGTTGAATTTCATGGTTATTTACATTGTGTTCATTCACAGTTTTGATGCCTTCAATGAGAATCTACATGTGGAGATATGTATTTAAGAAAAAAAGGTGAAATGACTGAAAACACGTTTTGTGTGGCATTCACTCAATGAGCTTCAAGAGGCAGTCACCTGAAATGATTATCTAACAGTCTTGAAGGAGTTCCCAGAGGTATTAAGCACTTGTGGGCCCCTTTGCCTTCACTCTGCGGTCCAGCACACCCCAAACCATCTCCATTGGGTTCAGGTTCAGTGACTGTGGAGGCCAGGTCATCTGCCACAGCACTCCATCACTTTCATTCTTGATCAAATAGCCGTTACACAGCCTGGAGGTGTGCATGTCGCTACATGATGCTGTGGTGGCCATGTTGATTCAATGTGCCTTCAATTTTGACTAAATGCCCGACAGTGTCACCAGCAAAACACCCCGACACCATCACACCTCTTCCACCATGCTTCACAGTGGGAACCATGCATGTGGAATCCATCCGATCACCTTTTCGGATTCATCCGCTCACCTTTTCTGCATCTCACAAAGACACGGTTGTTGGAACCAAAGGTCTCAAATTTGGACTCATCAGACCGAAGCACAGATCACCACTGGTCTAATGTCTACTTCTTGCGATTCTTGGCCCAAAGAAATCTCTTCTGCCTGTTGCCTCCCCTTAGCAGTGGTTTCATAGCAGCTATTTGACCATGAAGGCCTGATTCGCGCAGTCTCCTCTTGACAGTTGTAGAGATGGATCTGCTGCTAGAACTCTGTGTGGCATTCATCTTTCATCTGACTACTTCTTGCTTCTTGAAGCTCGATGAGAGAATGCCAAGAGTGCACAAAGCAGTAGTCAAAGAAAAGGGTGGCTGTTTCGAAGAAACTAGAATATAAAACATTAAATAATGTATATAATGTGTATATATATACAGTATATATATATATATATATATATACATATATATATAGACACACACACACACACACACACACAGTACATACAATATATTTGTGTATGTTCTGTAGTTTAAGGAAGGTGTTGGGTCAGGCTCTGGGAAATCATGAGGATTAATAAAATGACTGGGAGAAAACCACTTATACTGAAGGAAACTGGCAGAAAAGCATGTGGTGTGGAAAAGAGGAAGACTGCAGAGAGGTTTGAAGGATATACAGTATTTAAGGAAGACATGAGGGAAGTGGATGTTTCAGTTGATTAGAGGAACACAGATAGGTGGACAGGAATGAATGTGAAAACCCCTGAAGGGAGCAGCACAAAGAAAATTTCAATACGTTTTCCTTTTTTTTTTTTTTTTGGAAGTTGAAAAGAAAAAAGAAAATAACTATATGTTTACATAATATGACATGGTTTTAAATCATATTGACAATAGTATTGACTCAGTTATCCTGAGTGGCATACAGACTTATGAGACATACTAACAATGGGATGTCACATGAATTCAAATGCAAGTCAAGGCAGGCGAGTGAATATTTTTGGCAATACTGTAGTGTAAATGGGCTCAGAGTGATCACTCTAACTTATTTCAACTTGGGAGACTTGATATTAGGTTGATCATAGGAATTTCTTACCTCTCCAAAAGCTCCTCTCCCAATTACTTTCAGGGATTCAAAGTCTTCCAGACCAAGCCTTGTTCGCTTCAGGCGGAGGAACTCTGTTTCTTTTCTTGCATGCTGAGATCGTCGCATACGTTTCTGGAGCAAGATAGTATTGTTTTGGTTTGGGCAAATGACCACAATTCGCACCATAACACATCAAAATATTTAGGTTTTACAATAAAACAAAATACACAAAGAAACAAAACATGACCAGTACTCTTACTGTTTGCCTTTTGTCATTACAGGGGGTGCCCGACTTAAAGAACTTCTGTTCCTACAACGCGACGGAAACCAAATTCTGACGGTAGTCGGAACTCTCTGTCTTAACTTAACCAAAGCATACGGCCAATGCTGGTTGCACTTTCACCTCTCTTTGAACGCTTCATGATGTCCACTTTACTCAAGTAACTGATTACTGGAGGTGATGTCGTCTTCGGCTACCGCCACTGCTGACGCACGACGCTGTACTCATCCGCACATCTGCGCACTAATAGTACCTGTCGTATTGGTGTCTCTGGATGTTTCAACATTTGTCACCGACATTTAGATGTCTAATTTGTTCATACATGTAAGTTATTTCATATTGATTTGCAGCTAACTTTTATCTTCATATCATTTATGTATTATTTACTTCTCTTCAGTAAGTTTACCAGTATTAATCATCATATTTTTAACACCAGTGGCAGCAACACAACCTCCAAAATGCCATAGGTTGGGGATGACGAAATCAAGGAATTCCCAGTAATTATTTTCTTTTAAAAGCTTTCTATGTAATGTAGATAATCCTGAATTGGCTTAGTTACCAGAGTGTGATCAATGCTGAACTAGCTGTTTCTGCATGTTTCACAATATCAATCATGTTACCGGTATGTATTTTGTCACTCTATTCTTCTGTGAGGAGGAAGTCACAACTAATTTCTGGGTCAAGGATTGGGATAATGTAGAGCACAAATGTCAAACACAAGGACTGCGGCGTCACTTAGTGTTGCCCGTGAACACTTCAACCACTGTTTCAATATACAGCTTTCAGAGCAGCACACTCGCAGTCCCAGAATCAAATATGAAGACGGCAGCAGCGCAACACAGAGATTTACAGGAGCCAGTCGCTGCGTCTTGCAAGTATACGCGATGCCTTCAGGATCAGTAATAAGGCATCAAAAACTTCAACACTGTCTCACCTTGACTAACATGAAATGGAGGGTGAGATCTTAGATTTACAGACTGACCAGTGTTCCTGTGCAGCTTGGAAGGTTGCTTAGTGCCTAAATATGAGCTAATGTGCAATCACCTCCATCACATTGTTGGGCTCTACCTGTCAATAGCCTTCTCTTTTTCCACATAAAGATGGGAAAAGGTATTAAGATGAGAATACCGTCACACAATGACATGCATTGGATTATAAAGCGCATTAATGATTTTTGAGAAAATCTGAGGATTTTAAATTTGTCTTGCAATGTGAAAATTACGGTGCACCTGTAAACATATCAAAACAGCAATAATGAAGTAATAAATATGTGTAAAGTGGAAAACAGCCCTTTGGGTGGAGTCTGCTCTGATTTAAATCTGCCATTGGAGTCTCAGAATGGATAGCGTAAAAACTCTGTTGAATGTGGATTCCCAAGGCATCAAAACTGCTTCATTAGAGTATATACCATAGGTTGTATAGGTTACAATATCAAAATAAAACAGGAAATATACATGAATTTTATTGTGAATTTTAACGCAGAAAAGCATTATACATTTTTTTTTCAAGTTGATCATTTGGATGAAAAAAAAAGTTAAAAAGTATGTAGAGAAGTATTCCCCCTTGAGATCTGACTAGTGTGCTGGGGAAAACGAAGATGACTTTGTATTGTGAGTTGAAATCAGATTAGATTATGCATGTAACTTGAAGATTCAGTGTGAATGCCGGGGAACACTTGTGACAGATTCTTACCTCTTCATCAGCCAGTCCCTCTTGATCCATTACTTTCTCCAGCTTTTGCTGCCTGGAAAGTTTCAGTTTCAGATAAATTAACAATGTCTGATACATATTCATTTTTTGTTTTTCAACAAATCTGCCCAACACTGTCGCTGATTCAATTAATGTTCAATTCAATGCAATTAATCTCACTTAAGTAGAGCTTTGTTGAAATAATACTACATATTAACTCTTTGTTTTTAGACAAATCTGCCTAACACTGCCGCCGATTCAATGAATGTTGACTGATGAAGTATGCAAAATGTCACAGTTGGGTAGGTGAGTACTTCATCGATCAAACGATCTATCAATCCACAAAATGTCAAGACTGGCTGAGGCAGCTACTGAGCAATTCTACTTGTCATTTGATTGCGCAGCTAACACGACTGTTGCAATTTGATTTCTTTCATTCATTCGTTCATTCGCTCATTCATTCATTCATTCATTCATTAAGGACTGCACAACAAGTCGGCAGAATTTGCTTTCTGTAATGCTGAGGCACATAATACGGTGTGGCATCAAACAACAATAGCAGCAGACAAATTAGACATTTAACAGACATCCCAACAACATCCCGGACGCTTGCATACAGACTATACATTTAATAAAGGCAGGGTTTGGGGATGAGTGTGGTTCAGTAACCTGATGGGTGTGGGGAAACTAATGGTTTTTCATCGGGATGCGTTTGTTGATATGGACCAAGAACGCCTGCCAGAGGACAGCAGTTGAAACAGGTGGAAGGCTGGGTATGATGGAATGGAGAATATTTTGTGTGCTCTTGTCATTTTACGTTTATGGTCAAGTGAGTCAAGTGATGGAAGGGAGATGTTGACTATCAAAGATGTTTTTTTTTTATGAGGCGTTCAAGTTTGTTGCGTGAGTGAATGTCCAGTCTGCCGTACCAAACTGTGATCCCAGATGTAATTATGCTTTCGATGATAGCTGTGTAGAACTGGAGGAGGAGATTGCGTTTCATTATATATTTTTTGAGTTGCCTGATGATGAATAGTCTTTGGTTGGCCTTTTTTACTAAGTGGTTTGTGTTATTGACCCATTTGAGTGAGTTGCTGATGTGAGTGCCCGGGAACTTATACAAGTCCGTGACTGTGATGGGTTGTCCAGACATGAGGAGGGGTGATTTGGAGGGAGGGTTGTCTCTGAAGTCCGAGACAAGTTCTTTAGTTTTGGAAGTGTTGATTTGTGTTCCATTATGAGCTCAACAATCAAAGTGAAAATTCTGAAGCACAACACAGTAAATAAGCATTAATGTTGAACGTTTTACCTCATCTCTCTTTCCTCATGTTGAGCGATGAGATTACTGTAGAAGTTCTCCAGGGTCACTTTGGCCATCGTGACCCTCTCCTTTGTGTGGTTACTCATAGAGGAACATGAGGTCTGGCTCGTCATCGCCATGCTTTTCCTGTAAATATGAAAAATCTTGTTTTACTGTCTTTTCTACTAGACACTGTGATGCATACTCAATTGTTATATGACTGTTGAAAGTAGCATTTGGAGTAAGTGGGACAGGATGGGACTGAATAGAGGCTCCGTGCAACATAGAGCAATACCATGTCAATCTGAAATTTGATGTCCTGAAAATAGTGATTGATTTCACACTGTTGTTCATTTTCTCCACTGTACTGCCAAACTGCTTGGAGCAGGACAGGCCTTCCCGCTGCGCAACCTCAATGACCCCTCCTGCTACAGTATATCCTGCAATGATCCATGTGCACTGAGCAATTTGAGAATCAGTAAAACACGACAACACAGTAACATGAACAGAAAAATGGAGAATGGGACATATACATAGTTTTGGCACAATTGCAGTTGACACTGAGTGCCCTGCTGTGTCAAGCATGGGCTGTGAGAAATCCAAAATCAAAATATCTTGTTCTCGCAGGTAACATGAAAAAAACAAAAGCAGGCTGATAGGTTGAAAATCCACACAAACATACTTGAAATGACATCTCTTTTTTTGTGTGAGGATTTCCTGTCCATGCAGACACGATATCTCGCTCTGATGCAGCAGCTGTCCTGAACAAGCTTGATCAGACACCTTGAGCCCTCACAGGCACAGCTTCTTGTTTTTGCAAGTTTTGGTCGGTTGGTCTGTCTGTCTGTCTCTTCCAAACCTCTCCTTTCCACCCCTAGAAGATTTCCTCTGTATCTGGACTGGTGGTCCATGTGCAAATGGTGAAATAGAAACCTTGAACCTTATTTCAAACAATGCCATAATGTTGCTGGTTCATTTACATGGCATCAAAATATAAGAGCTGTATGAGTACTGCAATATTGCTGGTTATGGTTCGCAAGGCCAGTAACAAGTTGAACGTGATCAAACCTGCTGCATGCAATTATCCAACATTCACCACCTTATCACCACATCCAACTATGACTTTATTTACAGTATGTTTTCTCTCACTCTACTCTCCTTTACTCCCCCTTTTTCCTATCCATGGTTTACCACTAAAATATTGAAATGCTACCAACAGTTCCCTTTCCACAACCAGCATTCAGAGAGAGGGTTTCTCCCTTTGAATTGCCTCTCAAAAGGTTTCTTCCTTTCCCTCAACAGTCTGTTTTCCTTGTCTAAGGTGAGCTCTGGGGTCCTCTCTGGGAGCTGTATTACTTAACCTGTAAAGCCCTTTGTAATAGCCCTTGTATGCAGATGATGCGGTTTTCTTTGTTTCATCTTACTAAATCTTAGGCCGTGGGACTCACCCAGAAAAAGGTGAGCTGCTCAATCCAAGTCAAAAGGTGCTGCCCCTACAGCAGGGGTGCTCACAAGTTCGATTATGATCGACCAGTTGATCGCCAAGGCAGTATTGGTAGATGGCATGACATTGAAAAAAGACATCTATTTTTTTCAATAGCTTTGACTCTAGTCTATGATCCATCCCCTCACTTGATTGACACACAGGGCAGCCTGTCAGATGACAATGACAGTGACCTTTAGGTCACCGCGCATGCGTCAACAACAGCGGCGTGCAAAACTGACAAGAGTGTGCATGTTATCTCCACTTGTTATTTTAAGCCCACGCTTTTTTCTTTTAAACATGAGAAACCCCCCTCATCAAAAAAAGAGTGGGGTCGCTGGACCAGGTAAGCAGTCAAAAACTTGTCACTTTAACCTAGATTGGGAGTTGGACTTTTTTTTCACTATGTCATTTTCAAGGTGCGTTAGCCTCATCTGCCAGACTACAAACGCCATGCCCAAGAAGGGAAATGTGGTGCAGCATTTTCAGACTCTTCACGAAAAATATGATACCTACTTCCTGCCAAATAGCGAACAGAGAAAGAGAAAGGTGAATGAACTAAAATCCCAGAAGTCTGGACAGCAGTCATTTTTGTCCCAACACACTTCCGAAGCGAAAGCCACCACCAAAGCATCGTTTCAGGGTTGAGTTACGTCATCCTTAATAAAAAGAAGTCCTTCCAAGAAGGGGGGGTAGTAAAAGAGGCATTCATTGCAGCAGCTGACTCATTGTTCTGAGATTTTAAAAACAAGGCAGAAATATCATCTTCAATCAAAGCGCTGCAGCTGTCAAGACATACAGTTACACGGCGCTGTGAGGCCATGGCTGAGGATGTGACCCAGCAAATGTGGAAGGACATTGGATATTGTGAGTGTTTTTCACTGCAGTTGGACTAATCTACTGATGTGTATACAGTATGTGTAAATAACAGTTAAACTGTGCAATGTGGGTGTATGTAGTTGTGCAAGACAAAGTAATATGTAATGAAGTGCAAGTGTAATTAAAATATACTTTATCCCAAAAGTACAAAATAAATAATAATAATGATTTAAACAATATTAAAAAAATTTGTATGTGGCATTTTTGTTGTGGGTGGATCTCGCTGGCTTGGTCATCTTCGAAGTAGCTCGCGAGCTAAAATAGTGTGAGCACCCCTGATTGACAGTATGCAGTATGTACCACAGGATCTTATTCACAAGTTAGAGGAAAGCAGAGTGGGAACTCGTGAAGACTCAAGGTGGTGTCCACAAAAATGCGGACACTCAACCATTCTATCAACATGAAGGGAAAGCTGAGCCAAGAGGCAAAGTTGTTGTTTTGATGGTCAATGTTCCCATTCTCACCTAAGGTCATTAACTTTGGGTCATGACAGAAAGAATGAGGTTGCAAGTAAAAGCAGCTGAAATGTGGTTTGTACACAGGTTGGCTCTGCTCAGCCTTAAGGGACAAAGTGAGGTGCTTGGACTTCCTAGAAATGCTCTCGACCATTGCTCTTCCAAATCTAGAGGAGCCAGCTGAGGTGGTTTGGGCATCTGATTAGGATGTCTCCTGGACACCACCTACTGGAATTTTCCAAATATGTCCGTGTGTGAGGAGGCCCAGGGCAAGTCCAGGACTTGCTGGAGGGATTACATCTCCCAGCTGTTCAGGGATGGCCTTGGGATAGCCCTGCAGGAGCTGATGGGAGGGGTCAAGGAGAGCACCGTCTGGGCTTCCCTGCCAAGTAGGGGTGGGTAAAAATATCGAAGAATCGATACATCAACAACTTTAGGAGCTACTTCAGATGACACCATGCCGAAAAACAGGGGTTTCAAAGTCAAATTAACCGAGTGCCAAATTTGATTGTTGGCTGCCACCAGCTAGCCACAAGTCGTCAGCAGCGGGGTAGGGTTGTGCGGGACAACCGGAGTGGTCGCAGGCCACAGTAAACGACATCGCAGGCCGCATTTGGCCTATGGGCCTCAAGTTTGAGAGCCCTGCTCTAAAACAACCCGCAGGTAAAACAAACGTCGGCAAACTACCATCAAGCTCTGTCCGGGTTCAAAAGATAAGAGAGTCCGTGGCTGTCTTCATTTGCAAAGACCTTCGACCCTACAGTGTCGCAGACATTCAAATCAATTAATTTAGTGTTCAAAGGTACTGTGAAGTAAGTGACATACCACATGTGTTATTATGGGCATGAAAATAAATTATTGAAAATTGCCAACAGGTACTGTTCATTATTTGTGTATTTCTACTTCTTCCTGAATGTAATCGAAGCACTTTAATCTGAACTGAATTGATAATCGAAGCAAAACCTTAAGAATTGAAATTGAATCGCGAGGTTCTCATCAGTAACCAGCCCTACTGCCAAGGCAGCTGTGAGTGCCATAGTTTCAAATAGTATGCCAGTTTCATTTAATGCAGGCACATTGTATGAAAATTGTACAGACAATACTAGAAATGAAAACCTTCTTGAACAAGTTGTACAGCATATGTTTTTAAAACTTCAAGCTGAAAACACAACTTCTATCATTTCCACATTTGGATTCTAAATTTGTCACATGGAAGACTATCAGTTGTTGAACCTCAGATGAAACTTGTTTCACATGGATTAAGAGAACCCTGACCATTTGGGACAACAGGTTTTATTTGTTTGATAGAGAATTGCTCCTGATATAAATGTTTGACAGTAAAAATACAACACTGTTCAGTTTGTATTTTTACAAAATCATAAAATATTTCATTTAACCTGCATCATTTTTGTTGACATCAAATTCTAGGAAATGGTGTCAGTGGGTTGCTGGGGACTTGGGTGTATCTGCTATTTTCATCAAATAGATTAGGAGTGAAAGAAATAATTCCTTCTTCAGCTCAACCTCTTAGGAGCGGCCTTTTCAATTTGAATCCAGACACATTGATGGAGACAGGAATAAGGAGATGACACAAAATGCAGCGAAAATGTCGGGGAATGGATTGATGAACAGGGGAGGCAAGGGCTAAACAGCAGGTGTTTGTGTTGCTGGGGAGTGCATTAGATGTTATGTGTCATATAACATCTAACTTTAACCAGACTTTAATGCATAATGATGATATTCCTCATCAGGGTTGTCACAGCAGATCCACCTTTTTCTGCCTACCTCTTTTCTTTCAATTATTGATATGCTGTTTTCTATTTCTGAGTATGTCTGTATCTTTTGCTGATGCGGCCCGTCTGTCAAAATGTATCAGTCAAAGTGGCGCCTGGGCTGAGATGTTTGCCCATCCCTGCACAAACAGGTTGAGAATGTTCACTTGGGTCACAGCATATCCCATGCATTACTGAAAACTTAAATTTGGGACAACCATATTGTGCATCTAACCCGTAAAGTGTCCACTTTATTCAAGAAATCTAGGAACCAATGCCACAACTCAAACAGCTGGCACAGCTGTTTGAGTTGTGGGATTGCAAAATCAGATGCAAAATTCTGCTGCCATTACGGCAGAATTCTCCTGGTTGTGGCGTGTAGAGTCTTTACAGCCAAAACATCTGACTGACTTTGTGTCCTTCGTGTAGTATAATGAACAAGCTGACACAACAAGACGTACTCCACGTGACTTTTTGTTTGTTTAATATAAATTATCAAATGTGGATGTATTTGTTGGTGATGTAGTGTATACACAGTGGCTTTGTAGTGGTGACCCCTGACAGGGCAGGCAAACGAAGGAGACTAAGAGAGGTGTATTTTACTCATTGACGTGTAGTGCACTCCTCTATTTCTAAACATTGATCCTAATGCTTAACATCAACAGGTGCTGACAAAAAGTCGAGCTCTTTGCAGCAAATGGTTTTCTTCTCAGATGACTTTGACTGTACCACTGCACTGCACTGTTGGATCTCTCTAAATATTTCTGAGTTGAAATGTTTAAATGTTGAGCACCACCTGCTGTTTTCATTGAACAAACACTGCCTGGAGTCTTGTTTGCAACGACATAGGTTTCACTTTTGACAAAGGTTTAATATTGTGTTGTGCAGAGGTGTTATATTACATTCCAAGTCTACACTGAAATAGCCGAACTTCATGTTGTAAAGTGTTTAAAATGGCCACAAGCAATGAATTGTCTGCATCATACATCATGAAAGACACAACAGCAATATCATAGATAGATGCAATATCTTATTGATCATTGAAGGGCGGTTCCTGCCAGGAAATTAAAGGTTCCAGTAAGTAAAAACCATTAAATAAAAGTCAAATTAGATTGAATGTATGTGATAACAAAGACCACCTTTACATAAAGCACACACATCAATCCTTCCTTTGGTTCAAAACAAGATTTCATGTTGGTTGGATTCCAAGGGGTGATACATTGTACCTTGGTATCTGACGTACGATGCTGAAACACAACAGTAGTTTTGGAAGTTACCTGAGACAATATCTTAGCATTACAGCTAAATTGCCGAATTAGACAACTTTGACGCTTTGTTGGGTGACTACGATTGGTAAGACAACTTCTACGCTTTGCTGGGTGAATACGACTGGTGAGAAATAAGTCAAAGTGATGCATAAGGAACGCTACATTATATGAGAACGCTACAGAGAAAGGGCACTTCATGTTTCACAATGTTCAAAATGGCCACAAGCGACAAATTGTCTACATCATTCATTAGGAGCAACACAACAGCAGCATTATAGATAGATAGATACTTTATTGATCATTTGGGGAGGTGCTGTCCAGAAGAATAGAAGATATAGTAACTTTACAAATCATTTAAAGACAACGAACGTGAAGTCAGAAAGAAAATTTAAAATACAAGAATTTGAGATTTAATTCAAGAGTTATAGCTGAAGCTGCAAAGATTATAGCTTCATAGGCCAGCAAAAAAAGAACTATGATTGGAAAAAGCTGTAGCGAAGCAGAGAGGAAAATCAGAGGTTCAGAATGAGCCTATCTGAGGCAGACACAGCATTTGCAAGGCCACAGAACTGGGAATTGGAAGATGTTGCAGCGATGCATGGCATTACATCATCCCTTCTTCCATGTGTGTGAATATATCCAGACTCACTTGCCAGGCCTGCCACAAAGTTCTCACAAAACATTTTGACTTTGTCTGGAGCCAGCCTTCTCCAAATGATGTCCAGCGATTTTATGTCCAACTTCACAGCAGTAAAGCAGCTGGTCGCCAGCACATTCTTGTGAATGGCACCATATCTCTAGACTTAGACTTCAAGACTTAGATTTAGGCTTAATTTGTCATTGTTTTGGAGGGCAAGTTCAACGAACAACAAGATTGCATAAAGCCCTGCCCAAGGTGTATGTCCAAAATAAAAGGAAAAACAACACGTATGAAAAAAGAGGTGCATAACAACAAAGGTCCATGGGTTGGTGAATACCTGGCATACATTGAATTTGAAACACTGAAACCTCATAGGTTTTTAAAATTTATTTATCTATTAAACTATCCATCTATCACTCAATCATTACAGTATTCTGTACACATGGCATCCGGTGCAGGGCGGCAAAGTAAGAATTTGATAGCACAGGGAAACTTGTTTCTATTCTGTAAAATGACAATAAAGCTTTGAATCTTAAATCTACTCTTAATAAGCATGATATTGTACAGGAGTATATTTAACATACTGTATTTAGAATAAATTCCTTAACATTATTGCACCTCAAATAGAAGAGTTTGCATTAATGTTTATTGTTCCAAATTAAACCCGTCAATTTCAGTTCAACATGTGCTGATTAATTTCTTTCTAATGTCATACCGACTTCAACGATTTCCAAACGCGAATTGCCAACGGTTAAATCAACAAAAGGCTGTGTGGCGTCAGCGGCTGCATGAAGGCGGTGGTGTTAGTACATGGAATAGTCATTGATTGGGAAAATCACACAGCAGTCATACTGTATTGAACTGCAATCTTAAAAATCGATAGTTTAAACTGCTAAGGATACTAGACTTGCATGCATTTAAACAAGCAGGCACAAACTGAGAGACACTGAAAACTGTGCCATCAATTTAGTTTACGTGCTAGCAAAGACCGATCTTCATATAGAGCACAAAAACCTGCTCTCACTGTCAGTGCTTAACAAGACATCATGCTGGTTGTATTACAAAGGGTGATGCAACTATCCCAAGAAGTGCATTGTACGATTCAAAAATACAGCTGTAGATTTGGAAGTTACCCGGAATATGATCTTAGCATTCCAGACACATTGCTAACTTGGGCAACTTTTCAACTTTGATGGGCGACTGCGACTGGTTAGAAATAAATTACAGCGGTTAATGAGTAACGCTACCTCAGCTTTCTACACGACTCCAACTTTGCATATTTTGCTCTCGTGTTATCATGGAAAACATTAGAGTCTTCAACGTCTGGTATCTGCTAGTACTAGTTAGCATGACCATCGTCAAGGTAAGCGACAAATGGATCAATACTAACCCGAACTGTCAACAAAATAAATGACATCGTCTGCGGAAGACTGTTGTTAAATACGATAGCCTTTATTTTGAAAGCTATATGGAAATGCTTTTGCATTCAACTTCCTCGTATAGAGTGCATACAGTGAAAGTTAGCTGTTACTAGTTGTCTACCAAAATTTACTTCACGAATCATTTGTCAAACAATGGCATCGTGAACCACAACGCATGAGCTGAGATGAATAAACATCATGGCTCAACATTTACTCATGTTTTCCTACTTCTGAGGTGTTTGTTCGCTTACCTGGGTCGGATATGTGGATCTGCTAACTTCTTCTGTGATTGTAAAGTGTAAGGGTTCCACCCTCACTTCCTTAGTGAGAGTGCCTCCTGGTGGTTAAATCCTCTGAGGTATCGACCGGCCGATGGCACGTTCACTTTTTGTGTACATAAAAGTGAGGTGTTACAATCTCAGAACGCATGAAATGCTTTTCAGTGCCACAATCTACAGTCTAGACAAGCTTAAGAATGTTTTTGACCGAGGTTTGATATTTTCTCCTTGTGTCGTTTGACGGGCATTCCAAGTGGCTTGAAGTACAACCTGTTAATTAGTCAAGACCTGTGTGGTTATGGACTTTCTGTAATCTCTGCTCCATGGATTTGCCAGCCAGAAATGAGCACCCCTGCTGAAGGGCAGTGGTCACCGCCCTTGCTCTGCACCATGGACTGCTTTGATGTAATACAATTTTGTCGGATGAGCTTGCAAGGTATGGCGGGTAAAAATATTGAACAAATATGATACCATCGATATGAAAAGAAAATATACACTAATTGTATAAAGCACAATTCCCAATTACACTGAATTAGCTAGCGGGAGCCCTGTGCTTGTGTCTCCACAATGAGCTAATCCTATAGAGGGGTAATGGTGGCAGGTACATAATTATCCACCGACCAGTGCCTGGGGATCACTGTTGTAAGGGATCTGAGGCTGCTGGACCAGCTCTACTGAACCACATCCAAATTCAAGACAAGACCGCCTCATCCGAAGCAACCCCAAGGACCACGCTGCTGACTTCTAAATATGAAGTTAGCTCAGCCTTATAAAAACATACTGGATCACGAATAGAATTTTTGTCATTTAGTTATTGAGGATAGCGCCAGTAAAAATGAATATAGAAATAGAGTGCAGGAAGGGTGGTATCGGTACTGGTGAGTGTCAGAGGTGTTTTAGTGAGGCTACAGAAGCAGCCTTCTAAACCACTGCTCCCCAATATCTTCCTCACCAATGCCAGATCCCAGATCGATGAACTGAGGCCATAGCAGCATTCTGCTGGATTGCTTTTTACACCTTTATATCCCTTGTATTTGCACTTGAGCCGGAACTCGGCACTCATAATATTTTCGTTACACAATGTTTATTGTTGTTAAGACAATTAAGATTCCTGAATTCCTGAATTTCCATCCATCCATCCATTTTCTGCCGCTTATCCAGGGCCGGGTTGCGGGGGCAGCAGTCTCATGAGGGAAGCCCAGACTTCCCTCTCCCCCGACACCTCCTCTAGCTCCTCTGGGAGGACCCCAAGGCGATCCCAGGCCAGCTGGGAGACATAGTCCCCCCAGCGCGTCCTGGGTCTTCCTCGCGGCCTCAAAGAACACATAGCTAACGTACCTGACCGCAATTAACACATGTGCTGACTGCCATAAATACTTTAGCTGACTGCAATAAATACACAGCTGACCGTAATAGGGAGTTAAGAATTCCTCACATGACGAAGCACAGAACGCATTCTTTGAGCTGCAAGAGTAGAGTAGATAAGTTGTTTGAATTATGTAACTGCGCTTATTCTAGTACCTCCAACACATTTTGGAATAAGCTTCTATTATCTATTGAAGGAATTCTGTATATCCAGAATTCCTTCATTTCTGGAGCTGCATGAGTGCTATGCACTGCATGGCACACACCGACCTCTACAATAATGAGTCCTAATAAGCCCTTTTTCCAAACAGTAACTCAGGTTATATCGATGCCATTGCAGAATCGGAATCAGTCAGAATAAGAAAACTGTTATTCGTTATTTGTCAGTTATTTCCAGGTGAAGGTGCATTGTCTCAAATGGTGTTGAAAAACCACATCACACTTATATGGGCATTATCTGATTCTGTCTTTTGTATCTAGTCTGTTGTAGGAATTGCCACATGATTCCTCTCCTTTGAATTTGTCCAATACATCAATTAATGTTTGTGTCTCACGAGTGTCCAGTATATATCATTGGTTTCTGAGGTGTTCTTTGATCGTGCACTACTTTATGTTCATAACTAACTTGTCACTATCAACTGAGAATTTTCAAGCATGATTACAAATTTTAAACTGAATTTCAATGAACTTACATTAACTGCTCTTTGAAGGTATTTATGAAAAGCAACATACAAATCACACTGAAACAAGGCAGCAGTACAAAATGAACAACTTAAAAGCACAAGTAGTAAATAGCAGTGAGGGGATAGCAAGGCCTTTCTGTCGACGAAAATACTGCCGCATGCATTTAATTGGACACATAATATACAGCAGCCACGTGCAACCCCCTACTAACTCCCCGACAACTTCAGGTCGAGTAAAAAAATTGTCGCTAGCACCACCCATAAATAGCACCTCTACAGCATCACAATACTGTCACGGTTCCGACAGACGAGGACCACAATTGCGTCACGTTCACTCAATTTATTGAACAGTACAGGTTACTCGCCGAGGGGCTGGGAGTCCAGGCGTAAACGCTGGCAGGAATCAGGCAGGAACAGGTTCAGGTGGGAGTCAGAGTGGAATGCAGGCGAACAGGGAATAACGTAGGCTTTGCAGACGATCTGACAAGGGGGGGCTGAAAAACAGGGTTTTAAATACTGGCAGACAGGAAATATGGGGCAGCTGGCTGGTAACGAGAGCAGAGCAGGTGAAAGTGGTCAGACAGAGCAGGTAATTAGAATCAATCAGTGTTTGTTATCAGGCAAGGAGCTCATGACAGAACCCCCCCCTTAAGGGACGGCCCCAGAAGTCCCCAAGAGACCCCACCAAGCTGGGCGGGCGGAGGGGGAGCCAGCGGAGGGTCAGAACTCCTCTGAGCGATCGGAGTCTAGGGCCTCATCCCCAGAGGAGGCTGGCGAGTCGTCCTCAGGGGCCAGGACCGGTCCCGGGCCAGGGTCCTGGCCAGACGCGGGGTCGGATGCTGTGTGGGCGGAGAGACGGGA
>OMPJ01043206.1:0-21711 GCA_900312935.1 Carapus acus
TACCTCTCTTTCACTTCTAACTTCCTGTACCACTGTTCCTCCCTTACTACCCTATCATATGCTTGCACTAGGTCTGCAGAGACACAGTGCCACTGCCAACTTGCACACACTCCATCAGTGCTCTTGAAGCGAAATTGCATCAGTGGTTCTCATCCTAAAGCTGCATTGTTGCTCTCAAATCGTAACCTCCTTCCTCAACCTAGCTTCACCAACTCTATACTATGTTCTCATGGCGTGGCTCATCAGCTTTATGCCTATAAGGTTACTACATCTTTGCACATCATCCTTGATTGGCACTGATGCACATCTCCATTCCTCAAGCATCCCCTCGACCTGTCCTGGGTCGCCTGCTCCACACTTGTTGCTTCATTTGTCCTCCTCTCCCTCTTGTCCTCCACTATATTAGGTCCTCAAAGAACTCCTTCCACCTTCTAAGCACAGACTATTCACTGACTAGGACAATTTCAACTCCATCTTTTATCAGCTCGCTCACCATCTTTACCAGTCACAGTACCTACATTTAATGTCCCTGATCTCACCCTCACACTCTCACCAATCCTTTGTCTCTGAACTCACCAACATCCTCCCCTCCTTTGTTTTTGACCAACAGTCGCATTGTTTCCTCTGGAACCCTGTAGGTCAGGCCTATTCAACCAGCAGCCCCCTGAACTTTTCAATGGCTCGCAAGAGATGTATGATATGAAAAACACCGGCGTACCTCATGGAGGATATTTCAGATTTGCACGCAACCCACACTGACAACTCAGAGGACTGCTTGTGGACCTGCACACCTCGCAAGTAGAAGTTTATCCCAGGTTAAGAGAAGGAATGGCAGTCAATATTTGAACATAGGTCGGCAAATTTACTGCTGGTGCAGGTTTTATGCCACAGACTATCTACACCTTGCCATTACCATACACCTAGGTTAGGTGCAGGCACAGGGGCTATTCTACACAAGGAAGTGGCCTTGTGGATACTTTTATATGGACAAATTCAAGTTGTGGAATAAGGTTACAATGCAATTCAAACCTGACATCATTGTCCATCAGATTGTTCAGTGAAGAATGCCAGTACCTCATCAAGGAGGTGAATAGTGTGGGAAAGCATGTACATAGGTCACTCTCCTCCTGTTTTAGAATAGTTTTTGCATTGTGTAAATTGTCTGTTTTCCGCAATTTTTTTTTTGCTTTAATTTTTCTTCTTGTTTTCTTCCCGGTCTTCACTGAATATAATGCATCACATTTTCACTGGGGAACACTGTAAATTCAGCACACCTGGACTCTGCAAGGCATTTTTGGTTTATTCTTGGAAACTGCCACTCTGCCGACCTAACAGCATGTCAATTACTGTGTTGCATGGTTACAGTCAAAGTAAAAATGGTTATTCTAAATAGTACAGATGGATTTTTTTGAATGCATAATTTAACATGAGCAAAGAAAATAAGCACAGTTCAAAACGAAGCGGTATGGAGGTGTGGAAGTACGAGCATTTTACCAGGACAAAACACGAGTTAATGATGCCGAATCTCTACTTGCCAGCAGTATACCTCGTCCTCTCCCTCGTTCCCCCAAATTACATCTCACAATTTACGAAAAAAAAGGTGGGAGTGGAGTGAAGTGGAGTGAAAAATCCAAAGTATATTGCATAGATTGTTTGAAGCAAATTCGCTCTGAAACTGAGCATTTTAAGCATCTATGAAACAAAAAAAGACACAAAGATGACCCTGTTTTGGAACACAATCAACAGTACTTACAATCAAAAGCATTTTCACAGAAAGCTTTTAATCTAAATGAGATTGTTCTTTGATGAAATCAAAAAACTGAATTGAAAAACTCTGAGGTTATTCCATGACAGGCAAAACATCTATTGTTTGTTGGTGGCAAACATAGCGGAAGTTCCCATCTCAAAGCAGAGGCACCTTAGACCAGAAACATGATATGAGGGATGTCTGTTGGAAAAAAATGTGTCCACTTTATTAATATCTGAGAAACAAATAATCTCTGTCGACTGCACTATTTTTTCTGGGGTTGCCTGTTCTGTGGCCCACTCAAATGAAAATGAGCAGTTCAGTACTAGAAGTGATGCATGAGACAGTGCACCAACAGAGGCCCGCCTGACCTTAAATGACAGGAAAACCATGAATAAATGAGGGATATCAACAGAAATTGGATTGTACTGCAGCGTGCTTTTGATGGCAAGCAAGATAATTACCTCCACAATGCAGGAGTAATTGAGCAGACTGGTATTAACAATGACCGTAACATTGTCAATATTGTCAACGGTGCCGTCTGGAGTTTTCAGCGTAACTCATGGGCCAAAGTCGTTGAGAGGTAAACAATCCCTCACGCTTGTCCCTGTTTGTTGACATTGACCACTTCTAACAGACTGTTACAAAGCTTAGGTATCCATCAACGTTACAGTTTACAGAAATAGGATTGCACAGAATGTAAATTGGGCATCCCTGCACACCAAAGGTATTTTGATATTGTACAACAAGCAATATTTGTCAAAGTCACAAAACAGGACATGCGGTACCATCAAACTAGTATATTTAAGGATACTTTTCCTATTTTACCTATAGAGAAAATAGGAAAAGTATCCTTAAATATGTTGATACCTATACTTAAACCTATTTACAATAATAAAACTCTGCAAAGAAGGTTTTGCGCTCACACCATGCCACCTTGCTCAGCTTCTTAACACTTCCAAACCAGAATCAACGACATGCTTTTTCAATGTTTTCTTTATTCATCTTAATAGATAAAAATATTGGATTTTTGGATCTCAGTGGTCATGGCTGCAAAGTGATGCTTTGTGTGCTTGCATAGCTTGAGAGCACCCCAACTAACATATAACGTGAATGTGATGCTAAGAAAAAGTTTTGCATTTGGCTGCCAAGCTACTGAGGGATGGGATGAATATTTTCCGCTTCATCTCTTAGACATAATTCGTCCTCATCAGAAAAGGAGGTCAAAGAATGTTGAGATGAAATGATTTCATAAACATGTGTTTTTTATTGCTCAATAGAACTAAACGAGTATATGTCCCATCCATGTTGTAGTGGCCATTTTTCTAAGCTCGATACAACACAAACCAACATAGTCTGAATTTCCCATTTCACTCACCGCTGCTATAACTTGCCACAGGGGAATGGAGGACTTCACTTTCTGTTTTGAAACACATCAATCTACTACTCTCTGACAGCCTCAACCTGTGTTTATGGTTCTGAATGTTCTGCTTCGGCCAAGTAAGGTGGGGGATCAACACAGCATCGGTTTTGCTGTCATATGAGGACAGCCGTCACACTCGGAATCTGTATGACGCCTCAACCTGGCACATACAGCATTTCATTCGAGGAGGAAAGACACGACAAGAACCAAATTCTGAACTCTACAAACTCTTTATATTCAAACTAATTCCAGAGCTGGATCTCTCATACAAGCCTGCCCTGGATTCCCCTCAATAGATGCGCGACAGACTGGGAAGCCAGCTTCATCAAAACGCTGAGTGTAAGTAATGGCACATCCTTTATCTCCAGCTGTATTTCTTATGTGTGCTTCACAGTTTGGCATTCTGGCGGATAAAAAGCAAACTTTTCCTGTGCGGGGTTTTTACTCCCTCATGTTGTCAGCACTATCTGGAACTTGACTATGATAACTTGCCTCTGTGCTTGCATACAATTCCCTGACAAAACTGCTAGATCTAGAACAACACAGTGAAAAGAGGCCATGAAATGCTCCTTGCTCACATTCAAATTCTTCAGTCTCATTGAATCGATCAAATTAAAATGGATGGAATAAAAATTGAAATGATTACTAACCTGCTCTGTAAGGCCACATCTTTCAATTGCTTTCAGTTTTCAGGAATTTCTCAAAATAATTACAACGAAGCATTTATAAATTTCCATTCTAAAACTAATGGGATAAATTACCATTTATTTCTCAACAGATTGCCAAAGGTTTGTACATTATCCATTAAAGAAAACAAAAAATGGAAAATCTTTGTCCACAACTAATATTAGCAAATGAGAGTTTTGTTCGGGTTAAATCAAGCTAAAAGTTCAGTTGAATTAAATCAATCTTATGTATGGTTATGTTTCTAATGAGGTCAATGCAAGAGGCAACAACGTGGCAGCACAGAAAAATGAAAAGTAAAATATTTCTCATCCCTCCAAAGTATAGGGATAAAAACAAGTTTATCGGTACATGTATTTATAGTTGGGATAAGCAAGTATGATGGGTGGAAATCTGAAAAGAACGATTGTGGTGACACTAAGGTGGACGGACCAGCATGAAGTCAAACCTACATTTATTCTGGCAAACAAGAACACTTGCTGAAGTCAGTTTTCAAACTAAAATGCATTTACTTTCTCCTTCGTCAACATTATTTGAATAGTCCAGCGTCACATTCAATTTTACAAAGGGCTTTACAGGCACATACAGACAGTTCCAGAGCCAGACCGGAGACAAGAAAAACTCAAAATCCTCAGAGTCTAAGGAAAAAGGAAGAAACCTTGGAAGAGGCAACTTCAAGAGAATCTCCCTCCCCATGTTCAGCTGGACATGCAATAGAAATTGCTGGTGGAGGGACTGTAATTGCAATACCAACAATCAAAGATGGAGCAACAAGACAAGACAACCATGGTTATACTGGGAACTCCAACGCTTTTGACAGGCAGAGTTTCTAAAGTTGTATTTTTGCCTTGGAGATACTGGTAAACAAACATTTTTACACCAGCACTTAATGATAGAGGGCACACAATTTTCTGAATTTTATAGAAATCATACACACCAATATTACTCATACCAGACAGACAGAGAGATAAATTACATCATTTTTATGTTTGCAAACAAAGGAAATGACTTGCTGAGTATCCACACAAAATAGGTCTACATGCCCAGAGAAGAACGTCGCAATAAAGTGGCATACTTGGGTTGGATGACGGTTGGTGCTGGACAGATCATCAATGCAAGTATCACGTGACCTTTTGCTGTTCCTTTTTATCCCAGCAGCCTGCACTGACATGCCTCTTCATTAATTTCAGCAACCAAACCGGCATTAATTGGCCTGCAGCTAATTGAGTCGTCCACCCGATGGAAATCACCAGTGTAGCTATTTTCAGGATTGTACTCGGTTACTTATCTTGTCGTGTACAACACTAAGGAAAATAATTATCACCCATTGCTCTGGTGTGTGCAAGTCAGCTCACCGGCTCAGTGATAAACACCTGTGGTGTACCAGCTTACTTCCCTGCAGGGGCATATTCTACTCGAAGAAATCTCTTGTCATGATGCTCTGTATGAAGTGCCGAAACCTGTCTCTACCTGCCAATATAAACACAGATCAGATGTTAAGAAGAAACTGAAATGCGATGCACATCTTACTCCAGACTGCAACCATAATGGTTCATACTGTAGCTCTACTATCTTAAATGTGACAGTTTCAGTGGTAGCCTGTCTTGGGAAATCACTTTAGGTACTACTGAAAACTGAGCTGAAGCAGTAATACAGATGGGTTTACTAAGCAACTCTGGGTGTGACTTTCAAGAGCCCAGTCCTCAACCCCATCATCGATGACCTGCAATCCCCTAAAGTCACAGTGACCCCTGATAGACTCAAACCGCTACATTTTCACAGCAGCAACAGGAAAGCAAGTTATTAAAGCACAGATCCAAAAATGTTTTGTGGAGGCAATGGGCTTTGTCAAGATAGTTTCAACTCTGGCACCATTGTATTTCCCACACTCTAATCACTGCTTATTTAGATCCCCATCATTGAGACGAAAGGAATTGGAGAATTTTTGTAGGGGGTGGACAGTAAGTAGTAGGGGGGGATAGGTGTGTTATTGCCATATTTTCTCCCAGGGTCAAAATAGGAATTGTAGCACCTGGTGGAACAATCAGTGAGGCATTTTAACTGATGAACAATCGTGCAACAGTTGTATAAATTGTTAAGTAGAGCCATTGTCAACTTAAGTACGCAGACTATGCCATTACGTTACATTATAACCATACATATACTGTATATATGTACATATACACACACATTCATCACATGTTGCCCCCTGACTGGACAAGCTTCCTGATGCCACAACCCCTGAAAGCAACAACAGCATGAGAGCAGTACATTTGGAAGCATCTTAAAATGGACTTGTGCAATGGCAGACATAACACTGCCACATACGCCAAGGAGTGAAGAATTTCTCTGATCAATGAGTATGTGTTTGGAAAAAGGTACTGAGCGGCCACCAGCCACTTTGCTTGGGCCCTTTAGTTTGAGAGAAGGGTCAACTCAACACTTCCCCACTTCAAGCATACAAGGACACATTGCACACTGTGTGTTACCAACTTTTCTGGGAATTGTTTGGAAAAAAAAAATCTCTTTCCATCTCCTACCTGATGGTGATACTGTAACAAATGCAAGGTCTAGAAAGATAATTGGAAGAGTTTGGGGAGCAGGGGGGAGTAAGGCATTCAGTTGAGGCCACCTGAATACCATCAAGCGGCATTCAGGTGGCCTCAACCTGAACCTCACCAAGCACCTCTCTAGTGAATTAGAAGGCAAAACCTCCTCATTGAGCACCAGGACTCGACCACTCAAATAATCATTTGACAGGATGTGCACAGGAATAAAATGATCCAAAACGTTCTGGAAAGTTTACCCTGGTTCTTATGGCCACAAAAAAGGGATAAATGTCATTTATATACATACAGTATCTATGGTCATAAAACCACAATTTTTGCTCAAACTGATCTCTAACATTTCAAATGTAACAAAAGAATTTTGTTGAGCTTGCTTTGTGAAAGTCCTCAGTTAACCTAATTATCTGTACAAATATCAAATTACACTGATATGACAAGATATTTCAAGAAATGTTTTGTTGATATTGTGTGAACATGGTAACTGACTGGAATTGTAGTCAACGTGTACCATGTTGCAACTACACACTAAGTATTTTTTCCCCACATCTCCAGCTGCCATGATGCACACGACAAGTGCATAGACATCAAGTGCAATGCATGTTTCATCAACAGCATCGCACATCCTCTTGGGGATGGCGGTGGCTGAAAAATGGCCATGTGGTGCCTGATTATCGAGGGAAAACAGGTAATTAAATCTGCTGCAAGAGCAACACTTCCCTCATCATCATCCCCTCCTGCACGTCAGAGTGTCCTTGTGTCTCTGTTTCTCCAATGTGCTATCTTTTCAATAAACACTGTAGATTTACATCGTAGCCTCCTTCTCTGTGGTTGAAAACATTTGGGGTAAAAAAAGACAAAGACTACCTCCCACTCCCTCCACCAATAAGCTGCTCTTATTTTTCGCATTGTTACTCCAAAGTCTACATTTTGAGGAACATATGAATGTTGTGCATAGCAAGGAGAGGAAATATTTTTGTACTTGCATCAAACTCGGAGAAGTCTGCTTAGGGAGCTCAGTATTTACAACATCCTGAGTTTAAGTCTGTGTTCCGATACAATTACCCTCCCCATCATGCTTAAACACAATGATGCATTAGCCTCGAAATAACTAAGAATACTTGGAGATTTCACTGCGTTGACGTCAGAGTGCCCATTTAGCACATTTATTGAAAAAAGTAAAAAGCTTTTAGATCATGCCTACCTTCCTCAATCCATCAGGCTGCCCATATAGCTGTTCCAAATTACGGTGTGGGGGGGTGAGGCGGGGGTACTGCTGAGTAATAGTTATACAGCTGATATTGAGAAATTTGGAAACACATTTTTTCAGCTATGCCTACACGAAGAAGACGCAAAAACTACGTGCCACCCACAATAATGAGAATTCTGTTCCCCAACAAAGACTGCATAGTATTTCACCATATCAAGACTCTTAATCTGCTTTGTGTGTTCACAGATGGGGAGCAAGATTCTATTAGAGATTAAATTGTTACTATAGCCAATGGCACCATCAAAGGCCCACAAAATAACAGCCCTTTAGTAGGGTGAGCTTCAAAGGAGTCACTTTTGAGTCCATTTCATCACGCTAACAGTGTAATGCCACTATGAAATTATAACAACATAGGCGAGCTGGGTTAAATGAATGCAATTTGTCCAAGGTTGCTTCCTGTAGGTTGTTTATATATCACAACAACTAACAGCTTGTCAAAAACTGCTCTACATAAGTCTGTTGCGTGAGTGACCTGGTCGGGCACATGTGCTCCGGACCTCCAGCCTCTCTTAATCAATTTTGTTTGGTTGTTCTCTTATCTCAAATTATTTCCCAAGTTGCTCCTTGACATGGGAGTAAAATTCAATCAAAGTTATTGGTCCACCTCACGATACTCTCATTGGGGCACTACAGCACCTCAAGGTTCTGGTGGAATACTCTTGCAGTGTATGACCTGATATGATGTCCAATGTCCTACACATGGAAATCCTTAATGCTCTCCTGTCAGACGTCAACACTTCATGAGTTGGAATGACGTGTGAGCTACGAGGCTGTTGAAAATCATAGTATCACAGAGCTTGATAAAATCATGTCTCCACGTTATTTAAAATACATACATCCGTCACTGCAAACAGAACCTAAGCTAGTTTCTATTATTTTTCCGCTGAACCAAGGTCTTTGTAATGAGTCCACATTCCCTAAGCTCGACAGTAACCACACAATCACTTGTGTCAACAGAAGGGAAATCCATTTCATCAGAGCATCCAGTTGGAGATTCATTACCATGGTTGAGGGCAAAGAGTGTAGAGCCACCTAGCTCCACAGAGCTGCACTGATTGCAGGATGTCAGTGAAAGCACAGCGAGAGTACTCTCTGTATTCTCAACTCCTAGAATGCGCAGGTTCAATCAACACGTCATGGAAAGTCAGAAAATGATACACACGTGACGCACATGGCATCGCATTGCTCCCAACAACTACGACAGAATGTGTGTATGAGGAGCGCGGGCACAGATAATTCTATCTGGGGAAGAGGATGTGGTTGAATTTCTTCCGACACATTTGAAAATGACTAAATAAATTGGGCCTTTTGACAGTGTGGGGGCCGGGGGGCAGTTAAATTCTTAAAAGAAATAGTTCTTAGAATTAAAATTAACCTATCACCATGGTGATACTTCTTTGACATCTTTTTCACAAATCTGCGTACCTATGAAATAGTGGCACCAGGGACCTCATTCTTGATGCGATCACTGGAAAGTGATCTCAAAGTGCTTGTCCCAGTTCTAATTCAAATTCTGCTCAACCTCCATAGTCATATATGAATCTTCTTAAACGAACACAAGATAACCTATTCCCTACAACCTAACATGTAGTCGAAAGCATACCTCTCTGAAAATGTCATTAAAAAGGAAAAAATAGCATACATAGACAAACATATACACAGAGTTTAGCTAAGTACAACTGTATCATTTTATCAATACAGTTATCGATGCGCCTGCGTCTACAAGTTCAAACCTATTGACGCAATACTTCCCTGTGGGAGTCATAAACAGCGTGACCCTGCTGCTTGGGATGTTGAGAACATAAACAAGGACACAATCTGATGTCTACATAAAATAGCAGCAATTTGACCGAGTCATATATGCAGTCATATTGCCATGACGACTTATAAATTTCTCAGACCTCATGGTCTGGTTATTCAGATTGCAATTTAGTTATCATTATTTTCAATCTAAAGAAATCTAAAATGCATTGCTTCAACAGATAATTCTACAATCGAGGTCAGTGTGACAGAAAAACTTCCTCAAAGTCCTTTGCATTAATCAGGAACAGCCAACTCGCCAGAAGCATCTAATTTTCAGCCTCTCACCCACATAGGCCCACTACCTGCACAAAATCAGCGACAGTACCAATCTTGTCCAAGGCAGAGGTTCAACCAATCAACATCAGAATCTCTGCCAAGGTGAACACTTTTCTGCGCTCGCCGCGTCAACAGCTTGCAATCGTTTGTTGCCACAGAGGATCATATTATTCACGTGCTCAGAGATTAACAGACACGAGCTGGAACTAAATCGAGGGAGCTGTAGAAAAAAAATATCGGGGATCGGTAGGGGTGGACAAAAGTATCGAGAATGAGCTGGTGCTCAAAGAGGGGCATTGTGAGGCTGGTGAATTGCCTGCTGACGACCATGCAGAGGCCGCTGACTGAGCGCTGAAACAGTCAGCAGTCAGGGGTTGATTTCTCCAGCCTTTTCCTTTCACCTATATCACTCTGCCAGTAAAAGGGCCAGTCTCAAACATCTGTCTGCGTTCTCCGATAAGATCTCACCCTTCCTCTCTTTGCTCCTTTTGTGCATACAGTACGTGTACAGTGCCACACAAAAATCACGGTCACTACAGAAATCCTCCAATCTTTGCTCCGCTATGCTTTCACGTCATTCATAGTGACGTATCACATGAGCCGAAACAATGTTCGACTTCAAAAGAAAACACCCCTCTATCAGTTTCTCCTTGTTCTAGAGATGTTTTACGATATCCTGACACAATCCAATATGGACACAAGAGATGCAGATGCTGAAGACCTATAATATCCAATAGAAAATCCAGTTGTCACCTCCAACTATTTCAAAGACACATCTGAAGTGGAGCCAGAAAAAAAGGAATTCATCCCTCTGAAATCAGCCCGAACGTCTCCCTCCTCCAACTTGCTCCCGGCAAACGAGGCTTGTGATGGAATGGTGGAGCCACACTGCCCCCTGCAGGCCGTCATGCAACAAATGCTTTGCCAATCCGGTCCCTCTACAAAACTGTGGGGTTTGCCTTGTGAGCTAAAAGCATAAATTACTCCTACATTAGTGCAATAATTTCTGTTTCTTCTGGTTTGAAGTATACACACAGTCACACAATCAAATGTGCACACACAATTCAACTTTCTGTATGGGTTCTCTTTTTTAAGAAACCATCACTTGCAGGTCCAAAGCCCAAATTGGTCTTTCAGAAATAAGATAATTATGTCTAATGATGAAATCAAAGAAATTGATGTGCCTCTGTTGGTCCTCTCACTTCACCCCCACCAAGAACTTCCCACCTGGATTGGTAACACATTTCTGATGTTTAAAGGCAGTATTTTCATTTCTTCCTCTCACTGATCTTTCGATTGTTGCTGCCCTGGAACCAACAAATGGAGTTTCTCGCGATAAGATATTCCCAAACTGAAAAAATGCCTCATCTGGAGAAAAAGAGAACCATCTCAGGGCTGTTTGTTGGCACCACAGGGACTGTTGCAAGCAGGCTGAATTGGAAAGAGGGACAGGAAAAGAAATAAGGTGACATATAAAGTGCTTTTCTGACCTTGACTGTGATGACTTAAGTCTACAGTCTTTTTCGGAGACCAGACTGAACCTGACCTGAATGACAGAGCTGTGACAAGTGCCGAGAACATGCCACCACAGCTCGGCCTGAAAATTTGTTTCAAGGGTTTTGGGAGAGACAGGGAGAGAGAGAGACCAGTATAGGAAGACAGAGGGAGAATGGCAGGGAGAGACGGAGATGTAAAGATGGAGAAACCATGGCAAGACAGAGATGGGTAGATGTAAACAGATGAAGAAGGCAAAGAGAGAGTTGGAAAGACGGATATCAAAATAGAGATAGAGGGATAGAAATGTGTAGATGGATATATAGAGTGACAAAGAATGCCTGCAACGGGAGCCTCGATACAGTTACAGACCATTAGCATTCCAAGTGGTTGAGGGAATTTCTCCACATGCAAATCAGACGTACAGGGACAGCACAGATTCCAATTACTGACAGCCTGTGAAAAATCATCTCTATTCAAGCCACATTGATTGGGTAAACATTGTGTCTTTCCCCAAATGGAGCACAGTCCCAGCTGCTACCGGACAGGGGGAGGGACAATGCAGAATGACTGGCATTTGCACTTAATACCAACCAGCAGCTACATTAGGCAGCTATATGTGCATGGACACAGGGCTGAGGGGGTTTGATAGCCATTGTGGCGACAGGGTGGCACCGCCAGCAGCAAGAGATGAATACAATATCTTTAAGTTTATATGTGATGAGGACCATTAAAGTACCATGGCAATATGTGATCCCAAGTTGTGGAATAGGAGAGAATTGTTTTTCCTGTCCACGAAAATGAAATGTTGAGTTGAAAATGCAACAGAAAATGGCGAAGACAAATATCAAATTCACAATACTTACAGACAATCACGGGTGTGGTTTGAAAACGTAGACAGTAGTTGTTTGTCTCTAAGGAACCATTGTGTGAAATGTGAAAAAATGAAATTATTTCTGAGCAAATGACCACAGCACAAAAGCTAGCAATACTCGTAATGTAAAAAACAGAAGTGAGTGAAATCGGCTAAAACCAAATGCAGTGCGAGTCTGTCGGCTGCTTTGTCACTTAGGATCACATTTACGGCCTGATTGGAAGGAAAATGCCACAGTCATACTGTGTCTCTCACACAGCTGATTCGATTAACTGGACCTTTTAGTGCAAGACCCGAGACAACCCGCTCACTGAAATCATTTCACTGTTCAACAGAGCAGCAAGTCCTCTGCACCCGGGGGCATTGATTTTCATTCTTGGCGCGACACTGCAACGATCACAAGTTTTCGCAAGAAGTTGCAATACCCGTCTTTGGCCACTGTTGTAACGTTCCTTGTGTGTGTGTGTGTGTGTGTGTGTGTGTGTGTGTGTGTGTGTGTGTGTGCGCACACAAACAGGCACGCACTCTTTGCTGAAAGAGTGAAGGAGAGTGAGGACACAGTGCAGAAGGTTGTTGTGGACTCCAAACTTCATGCCATGCCATACCATGTCGTGCACAGCCGCTGTCGCGCGGGAGGTGAGGCACCAGGTGGGAATCTGCCCTGAGACAGATAGACCCGTCAGGTGCGACTCTCCAAGGAGTGTGTTGCACAGCATGCCCTTTGCCTGACAGAAATTCTAATAGATAAGGTTCTATACAAGATTCCATATGGCCAGGATGAACGAAAAGACTTAAGTTATGGACTCTCTCAGCCATGGAGGGATGCAAGAGAGGCAAGATGTGACATCATTGCGAAGCATGTATGGGCGTTTTCGTGAGACAACCTATTCAGTGACTGCTCAAAACACAGTGAGTCTGAAAAAGCATAGAGTAGCAGTCCAATAACAGCTCTGACAGTGTGGGCGAAAGTAAGTATGTGGACAACAAATCCATTTCATAGCAGAATATCAGCTTCAGCAATTTGGACAGGGAGAATACCTTGATGTGTATTACAAACAGACCTTTAAAAGCCACCTCAAGTTGGGGCAAGTAAAAATCAAACATCTGTCCTCTTAATATCTCTCTATAGGCAAAAAGCTCTGAGTAGACAATAAAAATGTCCAGTCTATTTTTCATCCTGAAAGGCCTTTGACTTAGTCTATTCAAATATTAACAGAGTGCTCCAAGAGTCATTTTCAAATGAATGAGGCAGCACTCTCCATGAAGGTTGGGATTTGGACAAAGGATATGGCTGAGGTTTCCCCTTGGTAGACTGGAGGGAGATAAAAAAAAAAAAAAAACCTTGTCAGACTCATGATTTCATAAATGTTGCTCTCTTCTTGATTTTACTGCATTCGTCCTGCATTTGGCCAGCAGCTGTTGTAGAGCTAGATCTCAGGACAGATTAATTAACATGGAATGGTAACACGGACCACAGTGATAAAGAACATGTAGCATTCAATTCTATACACCAGGCTTAAACTAAAATAAAAAATAAAGAAAATACTGACATTGCAGATGATTGTCATCTGGATCAAGAACTAACAAAAGTATGTCTCCACTGGATACTGATGTCCACAGACAGTGTGAATACCCTTCACGAACTGTCACTGACTGCTGTCGCAAAGGGTTGATTCAACTGAATATCAGTTCATCATCATCTCAACCCCTTTAGATGCTTTACAACAATCAAAAAACGCATTCCCTGAGGATTGTGAATTACCTGCTTCTTTTTCTTAAAAAAAAGGAAAAAAAGAAAAAAATCAAATACAAAGATGAAAGGACAATTTTGAAGTAAGTAATGGTTTGGGAGCTGACCCTTGTGCATAATTACAGCAGTCAATATCTCGTGAAAGTCCTAACCACTTTGCCCTGATGTCTTTACCACCTCATTCTGATATGAGAGGAGTTGATGATACTCAAATGAACCCCATGCAAAGGACGTAGAGGACATAACATCTTTAATATTACAGCACATCTGGTATAAATGCATTCTGAATGACAATTGCCAAAATCTCACCTGAGCTTTCAGTCTCGCAATTGATAAGCACAATTGTGCAATGCTACTTCCATAGCTGCTGTACTTGGACATTAAATGAATGCACTCAATACTGTTATGACTCCTTCTCATTTTGTGAAAAATGTGCTGGAGAACCAATGTGTTGTGTGTCTTCATTGCCACAGGGTGCTGTCGTCCACCTTTGTGTGTTGTATTCTCTCCTTATTCGTGGTTAGGTGGTTAGGTGTGATTGGTCAACACTGCTACTTAGGGGTGAGGACCACGGATCATCTCGCTCTCTTGCGAGAATCCTTTTGGTTGTCGTTTTAGCCATGCCCTCCACGACGCCAATACTACTCATGCAAATGTATGAATTCCCAAATATATCTCCTATGGTTTAGAGATTGTGATCAACCCTACTTTTGGAGGCTGGGCAACAGCGAGGCAGCTTTAATGTTGGATCCTGGTTCCTCTTGTCTGGAATGTAACAATATCGACAAATTGAAAGCAAAACAAGAAAAGGCCTATGGTGGTGATCAGAAGGACAAGATCGCACATACAAGCAGCAGAAAGTCTCTTCCACTCCAGGGGAGCCCACAATATGATCCCTGAGGGATACCGTGGGTAACTCAGGCATTCAGGAGAGCTCTTGCTGGCCTCCTCCAGACACAGCCAAGCTAGGAGAGACTCCTGCAAAGACCCTGAAAACACTACCGAGATTCAATCTCGTGGCTGGCTTGGGAACGACTTGAGGGTTCCCACTGGTGTGGTTAGTAGACTAGGCCAAAGACAGGGAAGCACTGGCAGGGCTGCTGCCACTGGGACTTGGGCCATAAGGCCGATTGGCTGGGACCACAATCCAAAACACACTATCAAATCTGAAGAATGCTTAACATTAAATGCACAGAGCAGAGGGAGGAGCAAATTTATAAGTGAGATGGCAGAGGTCAGAACATCTCCTGGAAGTGACAATTTCAGTCACATTGCTGTAGCACTGCCACAAAGCCCTCCATCCTTGAGCTAACCAGTTGCCAAGGTGGCCCCATGTGTCTAACTTACTTAAGTGAGAACAGGACCACTGACGGCCAGAGCTTCTTTCATAATAGAATTAAGGCCTCACAGCAGACGCCCAATCATCCCATAATGAGATGAAGGACAGTAAGAAAGAAGATAATATTGGAACAATTTTAGAACACTGCATACCCTTAACTAAAAAACTCCTAGTTGGAGACGCCACTTTTGCTAAACTGTAGCAGAGGCAGACACTAAGAAACAAACTACAGGTGACAGTGTTGCATTGGCACTGGAGTAGAGATGTCCGATAATATCGGCCCACTGATATTATCGGCCCGATATTTGCATAAAAATGTAATATTGGTATCTGATTTTTTTGCTTTAAAACCGATATAATAAAAAACAATGAAAATAAAATAATGCTTGTG
Organism: Carapus acus; assembly: GCA_900312935.1. Taxonomy (NCBI): domain Eukaryota; kingdom Metazoa; phylum Chordata; class Actinopteri; order Ophidiiformes; family Carapidae; genus Carapus; species Carapus acus. Next base: position 15,616 of record OMPJ01043206.1, read on the forward strand.
TAACGCCGAAATAGTGCCTATGCGCTCCTGAAGCGTTTACCGGCGCACATATCGGTATCGACTGTTATCGGTATCGGGAAATTGAGAGTTGGACAATATCGGCATATCGGATATCGGCAAAAAAGCCAATATCGGACATCCCTACACTGGAGTACTTCGGGGTGTTTGAGAGGAAAAGACTGATGTAAACCAATGGAACCAAATCAGAGCACCATCACTGGATGACTGACACCATCAAGACACATCATGGAATGCTGCCTTCCAACAGACATCAAAACCATCATCTACACAACACCAGATATCATCAACAGTTTGTTTAGCATTCTGTATACCCTAATAGAGAATGGACATTTACATTTACAGTCATTGTGCTTAATCTTGTTTAGTTTGGTTATTTTTGACAGTTCTCGTAGTCCCTGTGTTGCATTCAGACTTTGTTGTCAGACTGTTTTGGCATTTAACACTTATTCAGCTGTGGTTCTTTTGGTATTTTGCAATTTTTAAGCAATCTCTGGTATTAAGTTGGGTTTTTTTCCATGACTTACCTCGCCGCTTACCTCAGGTAATCTTAAAAAAAAATATTGAACGTTATCTGTCAGGGTAATGGACCTACTACACAACATCGTATCACTTCGATGCAACACCTCTCAAAAAACTGCCCTTTGGCACACCTTTTTCCCAGTGTTGTCTTTTCCTCTTGCAGCCTTTAATTTGAAGGAAGAGAGGACAACCAGCTTTTAGTCAGTTTACTGGCAGCCTTCCGTTGATTTAATTGAACTGCTTTGAAAATCTAGAAGAAGCAACAGCCAGTGAACGTGAAACCGCTGAGATTGTGCCGTTTACTTTATTGCTGGAAGGAGGGAAATGGTGTGAAACTCATCATGGCAGTGTGGCTCTGTGCAGAGCACATTTAACTGGTACCAATGAACACAAAGAGGGCAACCCAACCATTCAATCAAGGTTTTGCAAAACAAGTCCAAAAACACTGTGTCTATCAAGCAAATCTGTGGCTTGTGTCTGATTTACAATTCAGTTGTAGGAGATCAAAGTATGTGCCTGTTTGACTATATGGACCTATTGCAATGTGTGTAATGGGAGACAGTTTAGTGAACAACAAAACCACATTGCATGATTAATATTGCATGAAGCTATGTAATGAGGCGTTGTTTTACAAAGATTGATGCAACACAGCTAATCCGGACCAACCTCCCCCAATTTCGCATAACAAGCATCACTGCATTGCACAGTTTGACTTTAAGTTTGGACAAATACCTCAGCAGTGCTCTTCCCTTCCTACACATATAACACAGAAGTTCACAAGTGTTTTTCCTCAAAATATGAAAAATACCACAAGAAAATGGAAATGCTGCGATGTGAGAATTGGAACACATGACAAGCAAAAAGTCAAGCTGACTTTTTGGTGCACTGTGTCCAACATCTGCAATGTCTTGTTTCTCGTACGTAGGTCATCTCCAAATGTCAAACCAATCACTTGTGTTTAACAAAGCACTGAAGAAAAAAAAGATGTTTATATTAACAGAGCTAACAGGCTGCAACTATGTGTTTCAGTTGTGTGGCCTATGATTGTTGGATAAAAATAGACATTCCATTCCTCTGCCTGGTTTCTTATCAGCCCAACCACCTGTATAAAGACAATTGCTTCAAGATGAATAGAGCAGCAACCTGCCAAACTGTTGAAACGTGATAGAAGGGTGCAAAATTCCCCTAAGCCTTAATGACCCAAAGTGAGCATGCTGAGCAGAGTGAGATGCCCTTGGAACAAAGCCATCAGTCAGCATTCCACGATGTAGAGCTCTGCTTCTGTGAATATGGTTGAATGGCTTTCAAACCAAAAACCCACCATAATCCTGAACCTCATCCTCACACTGTAAGTCCAACTGCTACTCAGGTCTGTACTTGCTCCGAGTAGGTTTGCAAAGACAAAAAAGGATCAAACACCCCTGATGGTTGCCGGGCCACACTGTGGTTGTGCCCGCCAAATCACAAAACTGTATTTGCGCTAATAAAGGTTAGTTTGGCATATAATTCATACAGTTGAATTTTTTATCCCACTTGAAAATTAAATCTCCCTACTTTAAAGACAGAACCAGACATTGACTTGGCAATATTCCGATTTCAAGATTCCTAGACGTTTTATTCGAATGCAACACATTGGGCAGAGGGCTCACAGATATATTCAAATACTTTACACATACAATCTATCAATACAGTAAAGAAACAGTGGCTGTTTTTAAAACGATCAAGCAGAAAAGGCCCGAGTGGTGCTCTCTGCAGGAAGAGGAATAAAGACATTGCACACCTCAGATTTGGCTTTATCATGACCAGTCACTGACAAAACAGCCGATAAGTTGCATTAATTTGAATAATTAGCTTTTCACAGTGTGAAAAGTTAGACCAGCGACACTCCATTTGAATGACCAACTGCAGCTGTGATCATTTCCGTCAGAAGGCCGAAGCTCGACACCAAGCACCACATCCCTTCTCATAGTCTGTGACAAATGACACCAGAAAAAACGCACGAGGAAAGGGCTTGACGTTCCTCATCCCGTGCTCATGTCGGAGTCTGACGGCATGATCAGATAAATTTATTAATTCATCCGAGGGAGGCTCAAATCCATTTTAATAGCCTGCTAAGGGTATGCATGTCTCTATTATTCAGCAGCAAGCAAACACGTAAACAGATTGCACTGTCTAATGGATCCTGCAAATGCTACATTTATAAAAGGTCAAATTCTTGATAAAGCAACACATTTGCGGTGACATTTAGGAGAGCACTGCTTGTCCATTTTGTCAACTATAAAACTTGTTTGTCTTCAACATGATGTGTGTGGGGGAGCGGAGGGGTGAGTCACAATGTTGTGTCATGGTTTTGTACTCAGAATGCCATTATTCATGTAATTGTCAGGGTTAACAATTGAGCAAGTGATTTGCATTGGCGTTATTTCAAACTGATGTTGATTAAAGCCCAAATCCAATGCAAGCGTATTTAACAGGCTAATGGGCATTTCTGTTTCCTCTGTACATCTGTAAGCCATGCTGCATGTGTATGAAACTGTACAAAATGAAAACAAAACTGCTGAGATAGATTCAAGAATATTCTCAGGATAAGAATAGGCAAAAACAGGATGCCACTGACACAGCTATTCAGTCATTACCCTATATTACTATGTTGGACCTTGAAGCATCAACAGTGCATCTGTTTCGCCCGCAGCATTGCTTGCGAGGTCACCTTTGGCCAATCAATCTGGAAAAAGGTGCTGAGCAGAAATGAAAATAGTCAGAGGACAATTGCACCGGCGAGTGAAGGGAGGCCATTCCATCCTATTAAGTGACTCTTCTTGGGACATTTTCCTGATGGAAAGTGGTCTGTCCTGCTCCTTTGCTCTTTTTTGTATCTGATTCAGTGGTTACTTCCATGTTTTTTGTTTTGGTCAGCACTGTTATTACTCTCTATCAGCCTTGCTTTCCGGACTGTCTAAGGGAGCCATCACAAGCAACAACATCCAACCAACACCAGTAAACTAAGCATACAAATGTGGGGTTTGTTTGGATGCAGTGTCCACAAACATGGCTCAGGTGTGTTGACGGTGCATTACTGCATGTTCCTGTGCTGGGGATGTAATCAAGAGACATTTTTGCAAAGTCTGGCGATGATTCCAAAAATCAAGGTCACGAAAACATATTCCATCCATCTAGAAAAGAAAAACAGCACACCACAGCATTGTCTGATACTATCCCAACCAATCTATTCTGAGCATCTAAGAGCAGCAACTATTACATAATCCACAAAGCAGACACTCAGGTCACCGTCACACCTCTGTGGCCAACAACGGTTTCACATTCACATAGGGGAAATATATCAGTTCTGCTGACTCCATAGCTGCAAAGCAGAGTTAGCCCATGCAGCAGGAGCAACAGGTAGGCAGAGACAACACCTCTCACTGTACGTAGGTTGTGAACAGCTTGCAGAGTATTACATAACAGCAGCATGATTCAGTGAAACTGCATAGCTACGGTACTTACCTGCTCTTCACAACCCAAAATCAGTCACAAATTAAAACAAATCAATATATATTGGCTGATGACTCGCGGAGTAGCACTAGTTTGACAAACAGTGACAGAAAATACCGAGCAACGCGAGCGAAGTTCTGCAAGACAGAGGGAAGGTCTGGTACTTCCAAATCAGGTCTGTCAAAATTCAGTAGTTCGACCATATCAGACCTCAAGGACTATAACTGTGTAAATGTAGGAACCTTTACAATGCAGTCATGTCAACACAGACTATTTACTTGGGACCTACTACAAAACTATAATTTAAGTCTTACTGGGAAACCATAACAAAATCGATTGCAGTTTTGTTCAGTCGAACATAATTTTGCATTTATCGGTTAAAACCAGTAGAGGGCAGTATATGACAATCTAAGAAGGGCAGGTGTCTGCAGAGCCCTTTGCAACGGTCCTATGAGGTAAAAGAGCAAAGTCCTTACCAGCATTGACTATGGCATCCACCTCCAAGACGGTGATGTCTCCTTTGTACAGAGACACCTTGCCACTTAGCCCTCCTTTTCTACCAATGGACTCCTTCCCATCTTCTTTTTCGGTCACTGAAAAGACAAAACAATGCTTTGTGAAGAGACACTCGTGCAAACAGTGCCACTCAGGCATGTGAGGTGGCCCATTGAACACACATGAACTTTTTATAATGTTGTTGACAGATTTTGTGTGGGGAAAAAAAACAAGGGACGGAAAGAGTACTCAACCATTTTCATAGAGCTGCCTCGCAGGTACACGAAATGGATGTACAAAAGAATTAATTGTCTGGAGCGATGACTGAAGTTTTCTGATTCATGAAAAAATGGATGAAATAAGTTTCCATTCCTGCCTGGAAAAATCATTTTGAGTGATACCCACTGAGGACCAAAATGTAGCATTCTGTGTTGCGCGCAACATGTAAACATTAGGTATAATTAATATCTCTGAACATCTCCAAAGTGGGTGGCCCCCTGCCGTGTTTCTTCCCTGGAATCTTCAAAAGCTGCAACTCAGTGCATTTGGGCCAAAGTTATTGTTGAAACTTAAAATAACCAAACATTGCATGCAATGCATACAATGATGAAACAGTGTTAAACTGAAATATTCTGTGCAGTTTGAGACACCACAAACATCCAGCTCCTTGTAGAAGTAGCTAGAAATATAAAATTATCTTCCAGATACAAGGTCTAAATATACATTTTTATGAAATGGATTATGTTGAATATTTAGTACACCGATATCAATTATGCAGTTGTGTTTTGTTAACAGTGTCGAAGTTGTGGGAGTTCATTTAAATCCACAACGATATGTTGTCGGCATGGATGTTCTGTTCAGTAATGTGTATTAAATTATCCATCCATCTATCCATCTTCTGCTGCTTATCTGGGGCCAGGTTGCGGAGGCAGCAGTCACAGGAGGGAAGCCCAGACTTCCTTCTCCCCAGACAACTCCTCCAGCTCCTCTGGGAGGACCCCAAGGCGTTCTCAGGCCATCTGGGAGACATAGTCATTCCAGTGCATCCTGGGTCTTCCTCGCACCCTCAGACACGCATGTCCCAGTGGGACATGCCCAGAACACCTCCTTGGGAAGGCGTCCAGGAGGCATCCAGAAAAGATGCCCGAACAACCTCAGCTGGCTCCTCTCGATGTAGAGGAGGAGCGGCTCTACTATGAGCTCCTCCCGGGTGACAGAACTCCTCACCCTATCTTGTAAAGTGCGTCCCGCCACCCTGCGGAGGAAGCTCATTTCGGCCGCTTGTACCTGAGATCTTGTCCTTTCGGTCATGACCCAAAGTTCATGACCATAGGTGAGGGTGGGAACGTAGATCTCCCGCTAAATAGAGAGCTTTGCCTTCCGACTCCTTCTTCACCACGACGAACCGGTACATGGACCGCATCACTGCTGCCACTGCACCGTTCTGTCGGTCGATCTCCCGTTCAATTCTACCCTCACTCATTAACAAGACCCCAAGATACTTAAACTCCTCCACTAGAGGCAGGATCTCGTCTCCAATCCGGAGGGTGCAAACCCCCTTTCTCTGGT
>OMPJ01043209.1:0-27824 GCA_900312935.1 Carapus acus
TTGTCCCTCACCCCTCATTGGGTGGTTTTTCACCTCAAGCTCGGGTCCTCTACCAGAGGCCTGGGAGTTTGAGGGTTCTGAGCAGGATCTTAGCTGTCCCTAGGACTGCGCTCTTCTGGACTGAGGTGTCGGATGTAAGACCTACCAATGACTGGAAAAGGCTGGACTGGCAGACAGCACAGAGGCACTGATCATGGCAGCACAAGAACAGGCCCTGAGCACCAGAGTCATAGAGGCCAGGTTCTACCATAGTAGATCAGACCCAAGGTGCAGGCTGTGCAAAGATGATGCCCTTGAGACAGTCCAGCACATAGTGGCAGGGTGTAAGATGCTAGCTGGCAAAGCGTACATGGAGAGGCACAACCAAGTGGCTGGGATAGTGTACAGAAACATCTGTACCCACTATGGACTGGAAGTACCCAAGTCTCGATGGGCCATACCACAGAAGGTGGTAGAGAACAACAGGGCCAAGGTACTGTGGGACTTCAGCATCCAGACTGACAAACAGGTCCTGGCTAATCAACTGGACATTGTGGTGGTGGACAAAGAGCACAAGAGAGCGGTGGTGATAGATGTAGTAATATTTTGCACTTTTGTAGGATCCCACTACAATAAGAAACAAAACAAAACATCTTTCAGCAAAAGGAAAAAGACAAAGAATTCAATAATGCTCCCTCACCTCCAATGGGGCGAGACAGACGTACAAGTCGAGCATGCATGCAGATTTTGCCAGAGTGTCCATCGAACGCATGCACACATACTCGCACATGTGCACAGTGACATGCGCGCACACACACACACACACACACACACACACACACACATGCACCTACACTCACACGCACACACACACACACACACCTGACTTGGAAGACATGTTTATTACTTTGGTCCTGGTCTAGTTTGTATTTGTATTGAGGCAGCCTTGGACACGACTCCAGGGAGTTGAACAGCCAGAAGACATCATGATTACATACGCTAATCATGTCTGCAGTAACCCCAGTCCGGGTTTCCCTCCTGATGTCTCTTTGCCTCATTCCACAACCTTCTCCCCAAGGAGGAAAAGTTATCTAATTTGGTTAGTCTTTATAATCCCTCTAAAACAATGGCTTAGCCCCTTAGTCACTTTTGCAGGTACATGGCATACAGTAATCACTGCAACATTTATATGGCATCACTATGGTAATGAATTGTTACATTACAAATAATGGAAACAGAAAGGACACAAAAACTATTCGCAGTCCCGGAAAACTCCTTTGAATATTTCAACATTTTTAGAATAAATCTGCAAGATTTAAGAAAATCATCAAACTTCACCACCTGCATTCTGACAAACAATATATATTGGTTCAGCTATATTTCAAAGAACAACACAACCATAAACTTCAGAGGTTACATGAGCTTGTCCAGGATGTCCATTGGGTGGTGTTGGACCTGTTTTACATCCTGGATGCAACATTCAAGACTTTTTGCTCACTTTGCAGCCAAACTTAATCTACAATGAATAATTCAAGTAGGATTTTTTTGTTGTTTTTTTACATTCCCTTTATATTCAGTTGCATTTTGATGCCTCAAATTTACATGTCACTTCGCATATTGATACACAGCAGTGAATAAATTTCATCAACTACAATGCGCTCTGGACAATTAGATAGGAAGTTGAGCTGTAGACTTTTTTTTTTCTAACCAATGCACCACGAATAACTGAGAATTAGATTGGAAAATTATATTCTTTTACCATCTGCATCATTTCATGTGAGTCGCAACAGGGAGTACACATGAAGTTTTTTTATTTGCTGTCTGCTGTAATATGGTAACACATACAGCTGTTGTTCTGACAAACTCACAGAGTAAAGTAAAGAAATCAGGAATTGTTACTGTCATTGCAACAGCTGACAGTGTGTAATGAAATGTAGGTGCTGAGATGCGACGCAAGTACAAGGGGTATAAAAGGGAAAGAAGCAGAATGCGGCTATGGCCTCTGTTCATCAACGAGGGCTTTCCAATCAAAAGATTCGCCACACAGTTTTGAGCTTGAGGTGTCTGTTCAACATTATTATTGTGACTTTCAATCCAACATATGCTGATGTTACAAGTCGAGCTGCAACAGTAGCAACACACAGGTGAAAGCAGTGCAAATAAAATCCTTCTCACCCCAAATATACATGTTGCTGGCTGCAGAATTTCCACTATCACAAAAGAGCGCAGTCACGTGGTTGTTGAGAAGTATACAAACACCTCTTTTGGTGTTTTTCAATGTTCAAGTTGTGCATATTTGACTGATGCAAGCAACTGGGAGTCACAGTTTGAATGGTGACTTCTCTCAAAGCACAAATGTGGACTAAAATAATCTAAAATTTGATGTGGATTTGAATCAGATGTGGAAACCTGCAACAAGCCTGCAATAATTTCACAAGCAAGCAACAGCCTGACAGCTTCATATCCTTTTATTACAACATCTGCTTTGTGAAGTTAGCACTTACTGTTATCATGTTGTCAAAGTTAACAATACTAGTGAGCTTGTTTATTTATGTATTCTGTAAAACTCAAACACTGCTACCACCCACTTACTGGCGTGAATTACAGTTGCACAATAACTTACTTAAGGATTGACATTTTTATTCTGTAGGTGTCATGTTTGAGTAGTTGGCAATAATAGAGCGGTTATTTTAAATCAAACCAACTTTCCTGTCATGAACGTGTTTGTGCATATCCACCTCCAAGCTGAGCACATGTCAGAAAACAGAAGTATTCATAAAATGTGCATTAACCTTGAATACTTGGTGCCAACATTTCAGATGCTGAGCCACATTGTGATACTGGGGATGAAGGGAGAAATTGAAGTTGATTTGAGCAATTTGAAACTTAAGAATGCAGGAAAGTAGCAATTTGCACTTCTCATTTTGCTATTACCAAAGCATGAGGCATGATCTTGAGGACATTCAGGCTTGTATTGCAATATTTCACTGTGGCATTTCGATAATTGGCTGGGGAAATCACTGGCTGCAATTACCAAATTAAAGGATTTTTAATGCTGCATTTAGTCGCCAGTGTTCCTAGGGAGGGTCCGCACATAGCAACCTCACTTTTCAGCTGCTGCAGCAAACTCCAAAGCCCTAGCGATTCTGCTGATAACCTTTTCCCTTTGTTTTGGCTGCTTTTAGGGCTACCTGCCGAGGTTTGTCAATTTTTGTGAAAATGTAGAGAGTATGGCATCTCACTGGGAATCTAAATTGCATGTCTCTGACATATCTGCTTACCAGAACGATATGCACATTGCTCACATTGTTGGACTGAAATGTCGCCAACAAGAGGGAAAACGAAAGTATGAACATTCAAATGTCAGCTCTGACTCGACCTTTTGTTGTTCCTGGAGAATATAAGACGATAGCTTCACTGTTTAGATTAGAGCATGCATGTCTGGCAATCGCAAAAGACAGAAAGAAAAATTTTGTCATTGCTATGGTCTCGTTGTTTTGCATAATGCATACAACACACACACACACGCTCACTTACTACACTCAAATGAGTGAGCATCAACACAGAAACCAAACACGTCCATAGATTGAGGCGACGTAACGCAAAAGCTCTGATTAATCAAGAAAATCACTGATTGATATCTGCAGCCACAACCTCTGTGCCAAGCATCAATGCTCTCAGGACAGTCTGTGTGTGAGCAGAGCCAAAGGGGCGCCTGCTTTATCAAGCCACTTGGTAGTGGCTTGATACTTATGAGTGTCCCCAATCAACTACATGATGTATTGTGAAATATCAGATGCTACCCATATTGCAACATTTCAATGATCCCCTCGTACTTTGTCCAAAACAGAGAAAACAACTAAGGATACTGTTGGGGTCAAACCCCGATCAGGAAAGAGCGACACAACAGGCTCTTTGTTTTTGACACGTTTCTTTGCTCATGAGGAGAAAGCGCACGGAGACAAACACCCTGTTCACAATCCACTCCCGACGCTCTCTGAGTGCTCCGTGTGTCCCCCCTCATCTCAATGTCACTTCATTACCCAAGTATCTGGTGCCCTATCTAGGTGTATGGTTTATCAAGGCTATGTGTGTCAGCGATTAGGTTTCTCACACCATATGACAGTCATGGAAAATCACTCGATGATACGCATAAAGAATAGAACTTTTCCAACAGATACCGAAAAGAAGAAGAAGAATTTCCTATCCTCAGGGTATTGCTGAACAAAGGCTGAAATCTAGCATGACTTGAGGAGGAGGTGCTTTATCACCCATCAATGAGTCATCAATGAGTCACCGGTGAGATCAGCAAGCCATCTAAATGATGCTCAACGCTACCAATTGGTAACAAGTCCAAAATATGCAGTTTGACAATTGATATAATTCTGAATCACGGTAAAGTCTGAAAATCTAGGCTTGTCGCTGAAAGATGTTTCAATTAAGAAAAAGGAGTTGAAAAGTAAGAGGGTTAAATTAATCAAATTGAATTTGATTCAAATTATAGACAGACCTTATCGTATTTGACGTAGCCTTTGTTCCCAAATTTTAGATCGACGACTGTCACGGTTTAACTTTTCAAACAAAGATTCATTCTTAACCGGCCGCAATCGTCCTCTCTCACTGAGACATGATTGATCTGTTCAACAGAGAGACTGTTAGGTCGCTGGTGCATGTTGAGCTGTGTATGTGGACACACATACACTTTAACACACACACACAAACACACACACACACATACACACACACACATACGCACACAAAAATTTCCACCTTTAACGCTAAAGCTGTCACTCAATCACAATCAACAAATTGCTTGGCTGACACATTCAGATCACAGCGCTACAGGGGGTTAATGAAAATTACTCCTTTCTTGACACAACATCCAGACCCGTTTGCTGTGTGTAGTTTTGGCTGCCAGTCGCTTGCCCGCCCCGGGTTAAATCTCGCTGCCTGCCTGTATTTCCATTCAGTTGAACACGCCCAAAATAAGGAAACAAACATCAATTTCTGTGAAGTTAAGCGGGAATCCTGTGAAACTGCAGACACAAAACAATTAAATACCTGCAATATTGGATTGAAACAATACAAGCCAAACAATAAGTAACGTTACGCATGAAACTTTAACCCAACAGCAAACACACGTCTCTGAATCCCAACACCCAGACAAACTGAAAAAGCTTGATATCCCCATGCAATCAGATGAATAATACGAACTCTTACTATACAAGTATAAAACAAAAGTAATTACTGTATTTTTCACACCATAAGGTGCTCTTAAAAACTTAAAAGCTCTTAAAAAAACGCCTTTTAACCCAGTTCGCTTTATGTGTGTAATGATGTCCAAAATCTGTAAATATGTTATTGTGCAATTTGAGTAAGGGCTCTGCTTGATTGACTGTTGTACCATTTCCCACCAATATAGGGATGTAATATATACACTAAGTATGCTGGCAGCGACAAACCAATTACAGAACATTACGTAAAGCTACGCACAGTCCGTACGCTTACCTCCGCCATGCCTCTGGTAGGTATCCTGTACTACCAGTATGCTACAAAACAACATTTGCTTGGCTAAGGACCCCAAAAAATGGCATCAGCGAAGAAGCATGCTTTCAACGTACAATTCAAACTACAGGCTGTCAGCTACGTGGTTTTAAAATGGAATAGAGCAGCCACGGGAGAATTCAAAATCAATTACCGGTAATCTATGGTTCGGAAGTGGAGGAAGCAGGAGAATGACATTGGAGTTTGCCATCATTCTGGGAAGATTAACAAAAGAACTCTAACCGCTACACATTTGTGTAAACAAGGCCTTCAAAGTGAAGTTGCGAGCATTGTGGAACCGATGAATGAGAGACGGCGAACACACCTTCACTAATAGCAGAGACGGCCGAGTTGCGCCACCATATGTGAATGGATTGTGGACGCCTGGTCTAAGGTATTTACTTTGACTGTTGTCAGAGCTTTCACAAAAGCTGGCATCATTGCTGAACAGCCCCCCAGCAAAGAGACTGACTCAGACAAGGACGAGAGGGAATCTGACATGTTTGATGGAGAAAAATAGAGCCAAGTTCAACCAAACTCATGTTTTGCTTCCATTACTTTGTTTTAGCATGTGCTGAATGATATGGTGCGCCTTATGTACTGTATAGTACAGAAATAGACCCCGTAATGGAGACAGCCTCTTCCAGTCCTGTGCACACTCTGGTGCACAAAGTACGATAGTTGACTTGATATTATATTTGATACTTGATACTTGATATTACAGCTGTTTCCGCGACTAAGGCTCATCATCACATGACACTTTACCTCTCTCATCATGCACTTCTACAACTGCGCTTTGGATTGCTTTGCAGTGGCAAGACATCCTCTAGGAGTACAACACTCGCCACTTGATGAAAATAATATATAAGTCTTTGGAGAAAGAGACAGAACAACTTCTGCATCGGGAGGAGAGAAAGTCATTTTGTTTCCATCCTTGACAACTACCCTAACAACAGGAAACACAGGAAGTAAAAGCTGTCCTCAACAGGAAAAGGGTTGTCCTCCAGAATGGGGACAGGGAGGAATGAAAGCAGCACAACTGGAGGTGAGGAGGTGCATTAGGGACACCTACAAATGGAAGGTTTAGTGAAAACTGGAGGAGAATAATATGAGGGACATCTGGGAGTGAGTGGAACCATCACCTGCCATAATACAAAGACCAGGGCCATTGAGGGAACAATGGAGAGGGCTAACAAGCTCAATGACTTGTTCAACCAGTTCCAGCAACATCCCCAACCGGTGTTATTGACCTCTCATTATCTTCTTTTCTCCTTTCAATTTCAACGAGTCTGATGAGGGACTACGCTGTCTGGTGCCAAAGAAGCTACTTGAAACCCAATACCTCAAAAACCAAGGAACTGTTCATTGACTTTGGAAAATTGAGGCGAGAACTGCAACCGCTTCAGATTGAGAGACCTGAGGTGGAGGTTGTACAGCCCTACAAATACCTTGGACTGTGGCTGGACAACAAGCTGGATAGGACACGCAACTCAAACCACATGCACAAGAAGGGGCAGAGCGGGCTGCAATTCCTGATCATGCTACGTTCCTTCAAAGGCTACAGGGAACTCTTGTGGATGTTCTACCAGTCCGTGGTAGCCAGCGTCCTGTTCTACACAATTTTCTGCGGGGGCGGCAGCATTTCAAAGAGCGACTCATCCTGGCAAGACAAACAAATCAGGCGTGCCAGCTCTGTGGTTGTCATAGGGGTGGACTTGGTGGTTTCAGTGGCAGAGAGGAGGATGCTGAGCAAACTGCTTGCCATCAGGCAGAGAGGAGGATGCTGATCAAACTGCTGGCCATCATGGATGATGCAAGCCATCGTTTGCACACCATCATCTGCCGCCAGACAAACCTGTCCAGTGACCAGCTGTTACTCCCCAAGTGCAGGACTAACAGACTTAAAAATTCTTGTGTTCCGTTGGCCATGAAACTGCTCAATTCCTCATTTGGTGCGAGGGGGGTAGGAACAAGTGTTTTGGGTAGGGAAGTGATGGACGCAATTGTAGTGCAGTACATTACAGGGAAATGTATGTTTGTACACTGACTTTGCCTTACATACACAGAACTCTTTGCAGTACACCACACATTCCTCCATGCACCACACAACATTCATCCCCCTGCTCTCAACGCAACACACTACAACCCCCCCGCCCTCTCCACAATGCAACACACAACACCCCAACAGATGTCATCTTCACAGTGCAATACACACCTCAGTTCAAGAACACACACATTATGCATAGTATCTGTATAACTGCTCTTGCAGGGCTGTACATAGGCTACTATCTTTCATCATATTGATGGGTAACCTATCATATTGATATGTGACAAATGTTGTCACAAAGTTGTACAGTATGTTGTAATTTGTATATTGTTAGGCTGTTCCTTAATACTTGTTGATTGTAAATTGTTAGCTAGTTAGTCCCTTCTTACTGCTATTGAATACTGAAAATGTTTTTTTGTATCCTCCACCTTTTTAGAGCAATCAAATTGAGGACCTTAGGAACAGCTTTTACCCAGTTGCTATAAGTCACCTCAACAGTACTAGGTAACAGTTTACAGTACATACTTAGGTCAAGAACACTCCAGTCAACTTAAAAACAGTCCCACCCCATCACCGTTGCTATTATTCAAATTTATTATTTAGATTATTTATATCGTTATTTATGAATCTGCGCTGTTATTTTATCATATTGCATTTATTTATACTGATATTTATCATTTATACCGGTATTAAAATGTATATATTGTGTGTTTATATATTTTGTATATAGGAACTCTTTCTTCTTTCCTCTTCTTTCTATTTGAAATATTTACACCGGAATGCAGGCACCTTAGTTTCGTTACACAATTCATTGCTGTAATGACAATAAATGATTCCTGATTCCTGATATCGATATTTATACTGTGTATATTGTTTGTTTATATGTCTTCTGTATATAGATCCTTTCTTATTTCATCCTTTTCCCCCTCGTTCTATTCCTTTGCACTGGAATTCAGCACCTTAGTTTCATTGTACAATTCAACTGCTGTGATGAGTAATAAAGATAAAGAAGACGAATAAAGATTCCTTTAATTTCCTGGATCCATAGATCAACGGATCAATCAGCATACAATCTAGAATATGGCAGGCAATGCCAATCATACACTTACATGCGCCACCCATGTGAGACGCATGGGGTGGGTTATTCCCCCAGGTGCAGCTTTGCATAAAACTACCAGCGTAGAGTAGTTTTCAACAATGTTGAGGCCTGGGTTTGCCTTGTCCATCTCCAACTAATGGCCAATTAGGGCCACAATTAGAGCATTTGCGTTGTGAGACCACCGACTTCAAAAAACCCTCTCAATGAAGCTGCTGGTAGTCAATCATATCAACAATATGAACCGCCCTTAAACACAAACATTGGAACATCACAACTAACGGTTTGGGGTTAGAGAATCTTCCACTTGTGATGTGCAAGGGTCCAAAGATATCGAGACATAATGATGAAGGTGAAGGGAGGTGCTCCTTGCTTGTTGCCATTCTACTGACCGGACTTATATCTGTTGACGTTCACTCCTACCACTCAGTTTCCTACAAGTCACATCTGTAAAGCAGACTACTGAAACACTGTTTAACTCCCACAAGACAGACTTCTGCAGTTCAAACAGCACCTTTGGTCTGATGCCTTAAGTATTTCACACCATTCATTATTGTGAGGCAAGAGCAGGGTTTTAAGCTCATGCCAGCAAAGAATGATGATATGGTTATTCTCATCCATGCGGTGATGAAAGGCCTTTTAGCCATGTGCTGTTAAGATCGTGGCTCTAGACCCAATCACAGCTGGGTTGAGGTAAGCTTTTGGGGGGGGGGTGCGCACTGAAGCTGGAAAACGTGCATATGAGACAACAGGGTGTGCTTAGAAGATAGAAGGAGTACTTTATGGACTTAATGAGTGTGGACAGTGAGAGGAAGACGAGGACAGATGAGGGACCAGTCATGCAACAGGAAGGGCAGGAAATTAATAAGAGGGGAATTCTTCTGGACCAGGGGTCGGCAGTTGAGTACAAAGTTTTTACCTGTCCCAGACATGCGGCAAAGAGTTGATTTATTTATTTTTCCGATTCATTTGTATGAGGATGAAAGAGGAACCACGGGTTGCCGACTCCTGGCCAGGATGATATACCTGTGGAGGTATGGAGATGCTTGGGGGAGAGGGGAGCAGCAGTAGTGCTTCATGCCAACAAAGAGTATCACTGACACGATTTATGCTTTGAGAGTTCTGATGGAGAAGAGTGTATTTGTGGACCAAGACATGGTATGATAGGGTACCAAGAGGGGAACTGTAGTACTGTAATGACATCCGGAGAGGCAGAGAAGTATGTTAATCTAATGTAAATCTTTTGTTAACCAGCCGAAGTGATGGAATGTGTGCAAGAGAGCTGAGGAATAGATCGAAAGCAAAGTAAAGGAAAGTGTTGGGAGTTCTTTGTGATGGGTGAATATTTTCCTTCCAGGCAGGAGGAAAATATGGAGACCACAGAAGAGAAGGTTCATGGATGTAGTTAAGGAAAACATAATGGCAGTCGGTGTTTCAGTGGATGACTGGAAGGACAGAAGTAGGTGGAGATGGATGATCCACTGTGGCGACCCCTGAAGGAAGCAATAACAAGACAAAATTCCACATTGCTGTTTTGTATACAGTGCATTAGTGACAAGGATAAAAAAGAGGCTTCACTCGGCTGCAGCAAAATAATGCTGCTCTACATACAGTGTGTATTACAAGACATTAAATAGGAAAAGGTTCCGCCAGCACATTCATACTTTTACCACAGCTGTCGCTGAATTTGACATCCGTTGCATTTGTTTCCATGACGTTGCAGTAGCAAAGGTTGCGTATTTATGATGGGTCCCATTATTGCCTCCTCTGCTCAGTCTCCATGGAGGCATACAAAGGACTGTCTACCAACTGTCTCCTCATATGTTTGTGAGAGGTTGTTTTCGAATAGATGGATGTGATGCAAATAGAAAATTTCACAAAACTGGTAATGTATAAGTAACTACAGACACTCAGTACAGGTGGTGATCAGATGCTCTTCATGTCAAGAGCCACGCTCACCTGTTAACATGAGAGCAGATTATTTTCTATTATTTCGAACAGCAGAATCCTAGTCCGAAATGTCAAACATTGGCTTGATGGTGCTGATTTGTTGAGAACATTCATTACAAGTGACAGATGTGAAAACAGATTAACTTTGATTTCTAGTTTTCTCTTTGACCTGACACAGAGAGACCCCTGCTTCCTGTAAACTGTCATCATCAGAAAGTTTGTCCATTTCATGTCCAGGCGGCGACAATAAATTCTCCACATTGGCTTGATGTTATGGCAGGTGCAAATTACAGGTACAATTACTCACTTAAGCTAAAGTCAACTTAGGCTAATGAGCTAAGAGGATGCCTGCTCGGTAGATGCTGTCCACACGCTAGCAGGGGTGGCAGTTTCTGAGTCATCACTTCCCTCTGTAAACGTGCCATTATGCCAGTCATTTTGGACACAGTGTGATGAAATTTCCCACTGGGACGCAGCCACCGGTATAATCCATTAGGCCCTATTTCCTTGCTGGTGGAATCATCCATGCTCAAAACCTGCTAATGATGAAGCCCCTTGCCGATTTAAAGACCTACTTCGCCAACTGGGCTGGAAGTGAGCCAGTGTTGCCTTCTGAGACGGTTTTTCCTCTCCTGCTTACAGCAGCGCACAAGTAGATTAGGAATGACACGGAGAAAAGAGACATTTGTCAGGAGGACAGAGGGTGTGAATGGAGATGTTGATTGCAGCTCAAATGCGATGGTCAAATGTCGATGTTGTAATATGGGCATTATTAACAGAGAAAATTATTTCATATTCAAAGAAACTGGGATGAATGTAAACTTACACTGCACCTCACAACCTAAACAAGACATATAGACAAGACAGAATGTTACTGATTTATCACGTCGTTAATATCATGTACACTCGTATACACTAGACAGAAAATGACTGGCGTATACGTGTGATGACCAACATCATTCAGAGGTCATAGTCAAGTCCTTTGTTTGTACAAATCTGAGACATAATACCACGTTTAAATAAGTTTCCTGGAGAAACACAATTTTCAAGACAATGCACAGAACTGACGCATGTGGGTTGTTTTTGTTACCATGCAGATGTGATTCCCCAAAAATTGTAGACATTAGAAAAAATTTCCATGTTCTACAACTTCAATTTTGAGATCATTCCCACATATTAAATGGCCACAACAGCCCATGACTTTCTGCCTTAACTGACTTTTCCGTGTAGAAATATTCCACAAATTGCCCACTGAGATGAATAGGACGGGTAAGCTAGCAGCTCATTGGCTGGTGGGTCAAGTGAGAGTAGAGCCAATATAGTTGAACTGCAACTACAGAAGAAATTTGTAGTAGTGGTACTAGGACCACTCCTTGCAGTTGCTTAACCTTTACACATACGAATGACGTACAGTAGGTAATCGTCAGGCATATGATAATCAGAAAACTGTTTATAAGTCCATTTCATTGCTTTCAGGTGATGTGCATATTTTGCTGACCGAGATACAGGATTTTGAGGGCTCTTATTTTATCCAAAATAAAAATGTTCTCCTCTCCACTCCAGGAGTGGCTTTACATCAACCTCATACTGCTGCATGCCATGTTTGTTTTGTCTTTTGTGCTCTGCTCCCATTGTGACGACCTTGATTCTATTTTGTGTATTTTGTTTTTGTTCTCTTTGCATATGCAGGTGTAGAAAAATGAAATAAATCAGATTAATAAGTATTCATCCATGAGACATCACAATATTAGGGACATGAACATCTGTGCTAGTTCATTTTTTGTTATTACATAGTTGACATTATTTGATGATGGTATTATGTTGTTTACATGTACACTTCAATCTGACAAACTCCAGTGCCGGATGATCAAATGTTTAGTGTGTTCCCTTTTATGTATTTGTCTTTTTCTCTTTCTTTGCCCTTGTCCTGTCTCTCCCTCGGCACAAATTTCCCCTTGTCTCACCCTCCTGTTTAAGTTCCACTCCTAAACCTGACCTGTGTTTTTTGTCTACTCCCTGTGTGCCAACACACCCTGTAGTGTTGTAAGTCCCTGGTAGTCTGTGGCTGTGCGCAAAATGTCAATTTTCAGGCCCCTAAAGAATTCTGGTAAGCAGGCTCTGCTGGTGGAATACCCACTTCCACCTTACGGACCGTTCCAAATGTCAGAGAAATTAAACACCCTCACCATAGAGGGGACCTCACTGTGAGTTGTCATCAGTGGTCACTTTCCAATCTGATACCACCCACAGTTTGTCACAATTCCACCTCTGATTCGACAAAATCAATCCATGGTTTAAAGGCAATTCACTATTTGATACTGTGGCGGCTCCACAAACAAGAAAGAGAGGTAACAGAGGTAGCAGCCTAGAGGTGGCACCTATTTGTCCTACAGTATCTTAGGGACATTCACTCATCTATAACCACCTTTGCCTCAAGTGAGGCAGAGAGAAGTTTTGAAATTGAATTAAATTGAATTGAATGGAATTGAATTGAATTGAACTGAACTGAATACCGCGCAAATATGGTATGTTCCAAAGGTAACCAAGCCGAACTGGTAAATGAACACAACCGCGACCACAGAGCTTTTGCCATGATATATGCTTTAAATCCTAATAAATCAATACCACAGCTACATACAACTACATATCCCAAGAATGAGCACATAATGCAAGCATTGTAACTATGCTCTTTTATTTTAACAAGCAATGACAAGGTGTGTGGTGTGTGTGTGTGTGTGTGTGTGTGTGTGTGTGTGTGTGTGTGTGTGTAAAGCCCTTTGCAACATTTTGAGTGATAAATTGAGCTGAGTGAGTAATTGACCATGTGTGTCCTTGATTGTGTGTTTTGTGTCATTGATTGTGTCATTTGATATTTTCCCTGGGAGTATGTTTGTGTGATCACCCTCAGTTCCATCCTCTTTGTTCATTCATATGCATTCATTCATGATCTTGCCTTAGTCTGAACATGTGCCTTGTTGTTGCCTGTTTTCCTCTACATCACCCTCTTTTGTTCTCATCTCAGCCTGTTACCCTTCACATTGTGAATTAAGTTATTTTCTTGTTTCTTTCTCACAGAATGTGAGCCTGTCAGATTGGTCCTTGTGGTGAAGTGATATCACCAGTGCACACTGGGCATAAAGCATTTTTTGCATCGTGCACATACAACATTCATGTACCAACCAGCTGTTTGTAAGTCTGGTGGTCCTAGATTTAATTGTCCTAAACCGCCTGCCTCAGGGCAGACGTCCAAACAGTCGGTGAGCCGGGTGTGATGGGTCCTGGAGGATCCTTTTTGCATTTCTCCTGCAATGGGAACTGTAAAGTTCTTGCAGTGAGAGGATTATTTACACAGAGATATATTTTCCTTTGGCTGTAAAAAATGAACCATCCTACAATTATCTGCTGCTTCAACTCTGATGTTTCTTGGACAAGAAAGGGTAATACAATTATACAATTTTGCTCCATGACACAGCCTACTATTGTACTGTAGCTGCATTATGAAGGTGGGCATTTGGAGAGGTTATCAGAAAACAAGTTCAGACAACAAATCCGGCCTGAATGGGAAATAGTCAAAAATAGCACTGAACAATGAAGACTGCAGTCGGCTGATGTTTTGGTAGAATTTCATTTCTTGTCCTGCTTTTTCATTGCTGAGTTCAAAGAGGATTATTTGGCATATTCACCAAATGTTTGCCTCTTGAGTGTTGGGGGAAACAAGAAATAGCATTGTATTGTTTTTACTGGCTGAGCCTGATGCATGGTAGCAGACCTGTCATCGTATGCTCAGTTTTCCCCCTCTGGGCAGGAGGGCGGTTGTCTCCTTTGTGTTGCCTGTCATAAAAGGGTCTGACTTGCTTTTGGCATGACCTCTGACTTTGACCTCTGAAGGCTTCCACAATCACTGGAGCATACAAATCACTCCACCATGTTAAAGTGGCAATTCCAGGTGGATGTTTAGCTAGAAGGCAACGCTCTTAATTCAACAATCGATCTTTGGTATTGTCCTGTCCTCATCTATGGCCACAAGGTTTGGGTTGTGGCTTCAAGGACAAGAGACCCACGCTACAGAGAGCAGGTTCCTCCACATCATTAGGAGCAACATTTGCTTGTGTTGGCCCTTATTCGCTTGGCAAGGACTATTAAGGAGTACCAGAAAAGACCCTGGACAAGTTTATTAATTCTATATCCCTACTATCTCCACAATGAGTTTGGATGGTGCAACTCATCCAGACTGTCTGAGTTGGACCATATGGCAACTGGGAATGCAATGAGAGGAGGAATGGGGAAAAAAATCAGATGTTCCATTGACTTAAGCCACAAACTTTTCTACAGTAGTAAATGTTTACTTTTGACATTAACATGTGGTGTTAATTCCTAAGTTAGTGTCAGAATAGGAAAACTGCCCACTATTTTAGGAGGGGATCAGCTCCAGTGTGAAATAACAGGGATTAGGATTCCCAAAAACTGGTTATATTTTTGGTTATTCACTGGAATTTGGATTTTGGAACTTAATTTGGAAAATTGTGTTATCACGTCATAGTCTGACTTTTAACAGTTTTAACAGCTTTTATTGCAATAGCGTTAGTGAATTCGATCAGACACAGGTGAGAATTCTTTTCACCTTGGATTTTCCAATATGTAATATTCACTAACCTGCCGCAGTCCTGATATATGATTTTTTTTTCTGGTTTCTGCGAAGCTGTTCCCTTGACCTCTTGAGACAAAAAAAAAATAAAGCTATGACACGAATTTCCTCCAAAATCTCATGACGCATCTTTTTTTTCCCATAAAATCCTCCGAGTGCTGCTGGAGTGTTTTCTGTGTGGCCGGCTGCCATTCACTTCCGTGTTTTCTGAACAATTCGTCCCTCTGCAATCTCCAGGGGGAAAAAGGATTCAAATTGTCTCTCAAAGCAGTTTTCCCCGCCATGGTCCACACTGCCATGCCAGCAACTCACATTGGCATGTGTTGCTGTTCTTTTAGCAACCACATTCCACGGAGTGTCGGCCCTCTTGATAAAAGGAGCATTTGGCACCACACTGGCTTATCAGATTCATTGAAAACTTTATAGAAATTGGATTCATCACACGGAATAGAGCCCAATTTCTCATTCTGAGAATAGTGAGTCGGGCTACATGCAACAATGCTCAAGAAAACATCCCTACCACACACGGTGATGTATTGCTGTTGTTTAGCTCCTTCTGACATCAGTCACATATGTGTTAATGTGTGATGAAATGAAAACGGGGCAGGACGAACACAATGTGCCTGGAGTTGCCCTGTTCTCTGACTTGTAGTGCTGTGAGGGTGAAAAAAAATACATACAAAATAGATACAAGATAGATTCCTTTAAAAGTTTCCTAATGTGTGTACACATGCTTGAAAAGGGATTTACTATGTGGAAGCATCTTTTTTTTTTTTTTCCAGAAACAAACGATGATTCTCCTGCCTCATAAATTGCTTAGTTACCCACTTCAGCAACAAGGTGGAATGAATTTTATCAGGATAAAGGCATCATTAAAGCACTCCTGAACTGCCACAATAACAAAGAAAAAAAACATGAGCCACCTCTGTGCAGGTTTGTTATTTTCAGTGGTATTTGAAGAAAAGGCATCAAACGCAATTGATGGGACGCGGGGGTTGGGGGTGGGGATGGTGGGTGGCATTGTCGTCGTCTCACTGTGGGGAGGTAAAACAAAACTGGCAGCTCCCCTCTGATGCAGTGGATGCCAGAGATGACAGAGACTGGAAATGGGTCGGAGAGGAAGAGGCCCATCCTCCTCTCAAGAGGCCCCACACAATATCTAATTCTGGAGAAGATGCACTGAAAAAACAATTGAGTGAATGGTACATATTTCCTCCTTGCCTCCGTGTCATCTTATCAACATTAGGCATCTTTTTCATCAGGCTGGTCTTGTGTTGCCATGTGCCCGCAGACTCTTGGCATGCAGGAAATCCACCAAGGGAAAGAATCAAGTGAGGAAAGAGAAACAATTCATTGCCCTTAGTCCTCTCGCCATTACATTCCACTGCAGATGTTTTGTAACTGATCCTTCACCTGTGACGTTTCCAGCTTTCACTTTCAGTTTTATTATTTTTTTTTTTTTTGACTCGTGGAGGTAGCAGCAGTGATTCACATTCACCAGGCACCTGTGCAAAACAGAAGGATCACCTCAAATTCTCAATCTTGTTTTAAGAATAAACCCAGCATTTCATTTAGTCATACAGGCTATCCATCATTCATGCGATATAAGACAAGAATTACCCTCTTAATTTCTTACCCTTCAGTGAGAGAGACTTTCTATACAACAGACACTGCGCTAGTACTGGTACATAACAGAGAAAAAAGACTGAGGTGGATGGGGGGAGGTATTCTGCACAACTAGATACTGCGTCATTCCATGATTAAAATGTCATAATATATGCTTGATATAATCATTCTGCTTTGATACTCATTGCAAAGGTTAATAATCTCTTCAGATGCCAGATTTGACCCTTTTCGCCCACAGCCAGAAACTCCTCAGTGCAGCATTGAATCTGGTGTCTGGCCAGATAACGACTGTTCAAGACCAGCAGGTTTTTGGTGCCAAACCAAGATGCATGGGAACCAAAGAAACAGATGAGGACCCTATTTGAATCTATTGTATTAAGGTGCAGACACAGACCACAGCTTCACAGCTCAACTTCGCACATGTGGAAACTTTTCAAATCAACGCACATCATCACGTTCTTCACCTCGCAAGAGCAGTCTGGTAAACTATGCAGCCTCTGATCTAATATAAGATGAGTTGTACAAAGTGCATTCATGTAAGATATCTGCATTGCTTTTAATGATATCATACATCAATTAATCAGTCAGCTTTATTTGAATAGCCCAGAATCACGTACAGTGTAATGTTAAAAAAGAGGAAAAAAAAAAAGACTCAACAGAGACAAGCCAGACCTGACCCGTCTGTGGAAAAAGGAAGAAACCTTGGGAAAGTCTCTCTCCACAAAAGACTGGACATGCAATAGCAGCTGCTGGTGGTATTGCAAAACAATATTACAGCGCAGATATTCAGATTACCACGTCGAAAGGGACAGAGAGAGATCAGAGAAAGAGACAGATATAGGATAGATAAGATTAATTCATTCGTTCTCTCAACCTTCTTGGCCCTCATCAAGGTCCCAGCTGTCATCAGGCAAAGGCGCGTTAACCCCCGACCTCTTGCGAGGAGGCACACTGTCCACCACCCCAGCTTATTTTAAAGATGAATTCATAAATTCTAAACTGACAGCCTATTCTTAAGTGCAGAATATAGTATGTACAAGATGAATTGATAACAGTCAGTGAGTCCATCAGTAAGTAAACTTTATTTGTCCTCAAGGGACAATTTAGTGACACAAGAAAGCAATGAGTTAAAATGTTTCTGTATAAAAAAGATCTATCTGCATTGTTTTGTAAAACAAGTGGATGTGGTGATGATGATGGGATGATGCGGCGAGCAGAGAACAACAGAATATCTTTGGTTACCTCTGATGTAGAGCCTGGTCTGTCAGTTTGAGGATCATCACCCTCATCAATGAGTCTCACACTGCACACACACACACACACACACACGCGCACACACAGACACACACACACACACACACACACACACACACAGGTGCGCGCAATCAAACCAAATCATTCCACACAGACATGACATACATATGTGTGTGTCATGCGTTTGAACAAGTGTGCTACATCCCAGGGATTGATCTGAATACTTTGTGGCTCTGTTGGTGCTCATTAGCTTTGGAAGCCTGACCAATCCTCTCTGCCTCGGTGACAGTTCAAGCCTCCTGAGCCACACGGCCCAACCAGCTATGCATCTGTTCTTTGCAGGTCACAGGAATTGTGCTGGGAAGACCATATGAAAAATACATGTCTCAGAACTGTGTTTCCCCACAAGTCCCACCGCTGAATGTTCCTGTTGTTTTCTTGGATATCAAAGGCACAAAAGAGAACAAGCAGCTGTGACAGACCATCTTGACTTGCGCGTCAAACATTTTACCCTTAGCTACCGTGCAGCTGGTCATCTCGCAAGCCTCTCACTGACGATGGAATTAGTTGAGATCCCCCCTCAAAAAAAACAACACACAAAAAAAATCTCCCCTCTGAGGATAAGGCCCACCAATGCCAAGGAGGCAGCCATGCACACAGCTGTGTCCAAACCTATTACCAGCGAGCAAGTGCATTCTCCTGCAAGACACTGCTGCTTTGCCCTGCCCACAGGCATAGGCAAAACATACACTGTGACAGGAGATAGAGGGAAAACGCAGATGTAACAAAGGTGAACGTTTTTGTCCAAACGTCAGGTAGCGCTGGTCCAAAAAAGAGAGGGTGATGGAATTGACTCGCACAAAAGAACAATATTGTATGAACTTAACTGTATTCAAGAGCTGTTGTGACTCCAAGGAGGGGCAGGGTTATGAAAGGTAACCTCCACAAAACTAATGATGCTCTTCTGATATTTGACAAGAAGTAAATCTCTAATTTTGTTGTTCAATTGAACATACAGGCAACAGGACCATGTCTGGCTTCATATTGCTCTTGAGAGATTTGACATAGCAACCATTACATCACATAAGCCAAGAATAGAATATAACAAGCATTTCTCAGGGGATAAAGATGGAGGATAGGTAGCCAGGCATGAATCCACTGAAATGACTAAAACACAAATCTTGATTAAATGTACCGTATATATCTTGACAGTGTCCTTGGAGCAATGACTGAAGTATCTAAACTCCATTTAGTTTCATTTCTTGGTTATAAGAAAAGTAGCATCTGATGAAAATGCAGAGTATCAAATCCTATAGATCCTCTTTTCTAAATGTCTTTCAGGCCCAGTGGAAGATGGAGGAGTCATACAGTGAGATTGTCAGATTCCAGCCTTTACAATCATCCTAAGGAACTGGTCAGATGTTGATGATCCAGTAAACTTTGAACATCTCATGTACAGTATATGTGCCAAGCTTCCATCGCAATCGCTTCACACATAAGGTTTTTGGTAATGCACCTACTGTAACTGAAGGTCCATGAATGATTATGTATGCATCTCCCACTGCGACAAATATCCTTTTATGACTTTTCTTATGAATTGAAGAAATGTTCAACAAGATTAAAAGACTTTTCTCTCGACAGTTGGTAAATGTAATAATGTTCACAGACGGTGAAATCATTACTAAGATGTGTATGTACACATACTATGTATGTGTATATACAACTCTATCCTAGGAGTGTTTCTGTGAGCTTCTTTGTATATTTTGTGCATCTCCTGCAATTGCTAATCCTGGAACTCTCATGGGAGACAGAAAAGCCACCCAGACAAGAGTACCACAGAGTGAACTCCCTGAAACAGAGCAGAGCAGGAAGACACAGGCCAGTGCAGGAGAGACGAGCAGCTTGACAAGCATGACCACGGAGATAGGCAAAGACACAAGAAAGTGATGGCCAAACCGGCCCGCTGAGAGACGACATGCCAGTAATCAGTATATTAGACTACAGGAGCAATGTTTACCACAACGTTTATGAACAAAAAAAATCTTGTTTGTCTGTCACTCTGTTAATAGAATTCTTTGTTTTCGTCTTTCTGTGTATCTATTTTTGAACAAAGGCCATACAACTTGTTCAAGCAATCAAATCTGAACCTGAAACTTAAATATAGAGAATTTCTTACATTCTTACAGTCTATTCTCTCACCAAATATATATTCATACGTCTGATGTGGTCAGGGAACGCACCACATGCAAAGAAAAAAAATGTAAAATTAGAAAGTTAATCAAAAGGTTATCTTTATCCATTGTTTTGCACTCACAAGTTATCTCACACACACCTTGTTAACTGCCACCAATCAAATGGTAAATGAGCAACAGTAAAGGATTCATATGTTTATAAATCTGATTGTGATGAAGTCAGAGCCTCACCAGCCATGAACCTCACCACACATTATTGATATTTATATGCCATAACCTTATAGTAACTTGTTATGTATTTGCAAATTCTCTTTACAAACACTTTGATGAAAAAGTGTTCGTTACACCTCACACATACCTTGTAAGTTGTACGTCTTAATGCTGAATACAAACCCCGGCATTGATTTGCCAGGGATCCCAACAGCAATCCTTGACTGGATTGGAGATCATTTTCATTTTCATTTTGATCATTTCCTGCTGTTATTACATCTCCCACCAATCAATTCACAATCTAGGCTGGGTATTAATTCATTTTTATCACAATACATTGAACCCCAAATTTCTTTGAGCAAGTAATTTCTCTTAGCAGTGTCCTCACACAGGGTATGTAATTTATATGGGTGAAGTTATTCTACGTTAATCTTGAAGTGTCTATATGCCTTCAAAACTGGCTTAAGATATGAGGCCTAGACTTCCACAAGGTCATCCTTTTTAAGCACTTAGCATATACTTCAAACATAGTCCACAAATGGTTCACGCTCTCAAATGATGATGAAATAATGGTATTTTGCCAAGTGTTTTGCCAAAATTAGAGATATGTATCATTTTCCTCGATTCACTGATCCATCATCACTGCTAGTTAGTATGGTTTTACACCCCACAGTTGCTTGAGTACTGAGTGAGGTCATCTATTATTCAAAACATCATTCAATTGATTCTCACTTACACTCTAAAACATCAAGAATCTGCTGTGTGCATCTGTCATGCCTTCAAGACACTGTGTGTGATGCCAACCTGTGGAAATGAAATGATCGGGTGATGAAAATCAAGCCAACAGCCCACATTGTTTGCTTCTCAAATTGACGTTTTTGGAGACGAAACGTTTCAATGCAAAATCCATCAAATGCTTGATGCGACCAGTCTCATCTCACCTAGGACCTGCAAAGTCAGACCCAGGACCCAGAAAACCAATTAAACGTAGCAAAACTATTCGGTGTTGCTGCTTCAACGAAATTGCTTTACCTTACAAATTTAAAAGCCCACAGATGTGCGTTTGAGGTGGGTGCTTGGACCAGGGCCAGGCCGTTAATTTCTGCAGGAGCCGATTGATTTAAGGGCTGAAATAGTGACTCAGCATAGCCGAGGCTCACACACTAGCCAACATCGAAATAGTTTAAGGCCAGGTTACTCCCTGTGCCAGCAAAAGTTCTTGTGCAAATCAAGACAGTTGACAGGTTTAGTGGTACACGTGTCAGATTTTCTGATGAATAGAGGTGCAGAGAGTCTATGGAAAGCACAATTACAGTGTTATTGATTCAGAAGAAATCTGTTTTGGCTCATGTGCTATATCTCACACCGAGGTGTGCTGATTCTGTGATGGAGCTTCCTGTGTAGGTCATCTGCCTCAGGAGATGATAAGTTCTCCCGCCTCTGCATATTATGGTCTGTTCTGTTGTTCCCTGATTGCGTCCATGGTGTCTCACAATGCCAGCTCGTCTGCTGAATTTCCAAAAAGTAACTTGGATTGTCTAATTCCCAAACAACCAGAGAGGGGGCCAGGTTGAACAGATGAACTGTAGAGTATCGCTGCACAGGTGTTTGTCTACTCTCATAGTAATAGTATAATAACAACAGCTGAGCTGAACCACCTCGCAGCAGAGCAAAGTCACTGTGCTGCTGGAATTTAATGTCAGAAAATTTCTAAGTCAGGACGTTACCTGCTATGTAAGGAGAGTGACCAAGAATCTTTGTTTTTGTTATGTCGATAGAATTTACTTTGGTCAGTTGAAATACAAATCTAAATTATTGAAATGTCTTAATGAAATGACTGAGAAAATGACTGAGTTTGTGCTATTCATTCAGGCTCTGTGGAGTCAATCTCACCTCATGGCACGGTTAAGGAAGATACAAAGATTCAAGGGAATCAAGAGTTTTATCGGTCACCTGCTGATTGGATATGCAGTGAAATGAAAGACAACAATGTTATGATACGTGCTTGTTTTGCCTCACTGTACAAATTGCCCATTAAACTGGTAGTCACTGCTGATTTCAATGTGGTTTAATCATCCTTAACTTTTTAAATCTCTCGGTTGTTGTCTTTGTGTTAGTCATTACTTTGATTGCCATTATTTTTCCTGTGCCAGGCATTTTGAGACTAGACGTCACATGGTCTTTCACCTGTGAACAATGGATAAACAATGCACCCTGGCGCTGACAATGGGGGCCATTTCCAGTCAAGAAAAACAGCTTCTCCCAGGCAAGAAAAACAGCAATCTAAGTCCTCCATGCTTTCTGCCGGAGGAGTGAGACAAAGTCTTCAGACCAACGATACTTCCTGCGTTTATATTCACATTGCTCTCCCAAGGTGTTGGTCATTTCATGGACCACAGCTGCTTATGGCACTTACGATTAGTTTCACTCACAAAGTGCTTAAACGTCCAAGACTGGCGAGCTAAAACGTCCAAGGCTGGTGAGCGAAAAAGATGGGAGAGAGTATCAGACATGGATGTTCTACTGCACATTTTGAGTTTTGTGTCAAACTCAAGGCCAACAGGCCAAAAGTGGTCTGTGGGCGCCTGGACGATTATTGCAAAATAAGTCAGTCCTTAATTGGCAAGTCTATCCAACTGCGCCCTGCTGCATCATTGTGTATGGCCCACAAGCACTCGAATGACTGTATCAATATGAGTGTCCTTCATTTCAACGTGCATTGAACCACATACTACATCTCCCAAAATGCACTTGGATTATGTTACTGGCAAAGTGACGATATTGTCACTTAGCCGGGAGCAGAAACACACTCATTTAAATGTAAGTTAGTCAGAGCACCAGGTGGATTGAGTGAGGGAACCAGTTTGTTAATCGATTGATTGATAAGTGATGATTGTTGATTAGTTCAAGTTTCTTCACCTGATCAATTGCAAGGACATACAACAAATATCTAATATATTTTAACATCT
This sequence comes from Carapus acus, assembly GCA_900312935.1. Taxonomy (NCBI): domain Eukaryota; kingdom Metazoa; phylum Chordata; class Actinopteri; order Ophidiiformes; family Carapidae; genus Carapus; species Carapus acus. The sequence goes on from OMPJ01043209.1 coordinate 23,513, forward strand.
ACACAAATGTAAAACTGTAAATAACAAATGGTCTACATAAAATATAAATATCTGAATGAGTTGTTGCATTTTTTGTGAGTTAAATCTATACCTGTTTGATAATTGCTATTTGCATCGGTCATAATGAGCAGTGCTGCTTTACATCGATGTAAACAATGTGCTAGATCTCTCTCGGTTGAGATGTGCAGAGTACAACCAACATCAGGATTGAGGAAACCGTCTCCATGTTCAATCTACTGTAATGTGCAGGACATCTGCTGATACAACCACAAGAAAAAACGTGTTTGTGTTTCCTCTGTTATCTTAATACGGTTGTAACGCACCACTCTCGTCCGCTTTAGAGTATGTTGACCCTGCGCTTACTGTGAGCAGCTGCCAATAGAGGCAGCAAATGCTTTCAGCCTCAGCTGGCCTCAGCGAGCAACAGCCTCACAAACAGCAGCTATGCCAATCCACTTTCTCCTCCTTAGCAATTTCATCAGCCCCATTTTCAAGTGCATTTGGTGTGATCTCTTCATTCTTCTCTCAGTCATGACACAGGGGCAGACTGGAAAGTCTGTGCCATAGATCTGTTTCAATCCCAATCACAATAAAAGCAGTAGCTGCAGCCACCATTTGACGCCATTGTATAATAAACAACAATGGTGGTGTTCGAGCAAACTTTATTTTTGAAAAATCTCTAAAATCTGAAGAGTTGACGCAATTGCTCAGATTTCGGTCAATGCTCATTTATAGCTGATGACATTCCCTATCAAACAAGGTTTATTGTTTCAACAAGTTGAACGATTGAAAGACCATGTGACTGCTATGAGGAAGATGTATCAAAATGGGTGTGAGCCTCCAGTGGACTTGTCAAGACAGCAATCAGTATAGAAATAGAAAAAAACTGTTTTGTCAGCATGTGCTCTCTCAAAACTATCTCTAAAAATGTAATTGGCATGAGTCCCTGTGTGATGTCGATATGGACACCAGGCTTTGACGTAGACTTTGCATTCTGCTGTCCTGCCTCTTCCTCCTCATGATCTGTCTTGTTTGTCATTTTGAAAAAAAGAACTGTCATCAGGACTACACAGCTTAGACCTTTTTAGTGGCTGTTTCCTTTCATCTCCTCTGGCAGCAAATTAAAATCTAAAATTAGGAACAAGGAGACGAGAGTGTGCAGGAAGAGGATATGAAATGTCATACGGCAGCATTTATCAGCAGACCGGATTGTCAATAAATTGGCTTCGCGGATGGACGTCATGAATGAAAAGGCCAAATGTATTATGCAACTTGACAAGTAAACACTAAAAAAAATAAATGTCAAAGCACTGACTGAATTGCTACTAACAACAGAAAAGCAAAAGTGTTGCTATGCAACAGACGCAGCATCCTAAAAAAAGGGTAGAAAATGGGGCCAACTTCACAATTATTATACTGCAATAGTAATTATCACATTCAGAGATTGATTTCTTTCCTCTTAATCCACTGAATTTAAACAGCAATACAGTATACTCTTTGCATCTGATTTGTTGTTGTTGTTGTTTTAAGCCATCTTAGCAAACATTAGATGTTTATTTGTTTAAATAAATGGGATGTTATCCATTGTTGTGGGGGATTTAGGTTAGTCACAATGCTGTTTTCAAATAGTGGATATAAAATTAAATCAAATTTCCACTCAGAGTAGGCAAATTACACATCTTGAATTTGTGTGGACCTTGAACAAATTGGCAGTGGTTGCATGAGGAACAAACCATACACACTTTTGGGCAAAAGTTTAAAAACATCCGAATTTTTCCAGTTTTTCATTGAAATTCAAGCAGTTCTAGTCCAAGGAGCACCTTGAAATTTTACAAAGGTAAGTGGTGAACTGCCAGAGGACAAAAGGAAAAAAAAAAGATGACCAAAAGCGTGTTGAAGTATTTTATATGCCAAAGATGACTATTTTGAACAGTCAAAAGTTTAGCATACATTTTGGTTTATCAACTGATTCCATTATTTCTTTTTTTGACTTCAATTGCTCTTTTGTTCGATGATCTCAGAGTACATATAGACATTAAACTGTATAATTTTCAATAAAATCCTGGAAAACTAAACTTTTGATCAGTGGTGCAGATATCACAACATCTCTTCATTTCTGGATGCGTTTTCATAAAATCTCTTACAAAGCTTTTCGTCCATCATGCACAATTTTTATGTTATTGGCAAATTGATTTCAAAGGCTCACGCTGAAAGTAAGGGCAGGATGAAGCTTATCTTTTCAGGGTCCTTAGCAGCATGTAAAACAATGCTGGAACAAGTGCAATCTCTGCAGTGAGAGATTATGACCTGTGCATTAGCTCAGCGTTCACGCTAGCCAAGCAAGACAATGAGATTGCTCCCAGGCGTGTAATGATTCTTCTCACATACAACATTTACCTTTTAAATCCAACTCATCATAACAACACAGACTGTTTGACTTATTGTATGAAATGCAAATATGGGGATTGTTCAACTCCTGTTCAAACGGTGAGAAAAAGAAGCCCATTTTGAAATTCAAGCCTGTTGTGCATTATTACATAGAAGTCACCTTGCACCTCTGAACATTTGGTTAGACACAGTATACTGAGAAATATATGTTAATTTGTCTGTGTTAATTTTCCTCATTAAACCCTGTATCAGAGATGTCCATCTCATTTTCACTGGGGGCCACATGGCAGTTGCTCTCAAAGGGCCAGATGTCAATTTAATGAAAATTTTACTATTTACTATTTATTCAACTTTTTCATTAATATGTTGAAAAAATGGTAGGTCTTTGCTCAGTTATTTTGACGTATATATCCTTGTAATTTATCAGGCAAAGTAAACTGAATTGACCGTTACGACCAATGATCTGTTAACAATCTATCAACAATTTAACTAACTGTTACCTCATTAGGTCTGCACTTTTCATTTTTCTTGACAAACTGACATTTTAATCTCTGTGTCTGTTACAAAATTCACATGCATTGTGGGAGATGTAGTATGTAGGTCAACACATGTTGAAATGAAGGATAGATTTATATCAGAAAGCAATCTTCCAAGCACTTGTGGGCCACATGAAATGAGGCAGCGAGCTGTATTTGGCACACACCCCTTCAAAGTTTGACATCTGTGCCTTATGTGGTGTATTGACCAGGTCATCAATTCATGCCTATCCGTGAGATTATGCTTTTAGAATCACACATTGCACAAACAATAACAGTTAAGCACAAAATGTAGAGCAATATCTCAATGTCCATCTTAAATCATTTGAATTTCCTATGGGAATGGTATGCATACAACAAATCTATAGATTTACAATCTGCAGGCACAGATGTAGGGTTTTATTTGTCCGATTCACAACAGATTGGGCCTTGCAGCCTTTGACATCTTGAAAGCAGGAGCACAACGGCATCACAACTTCAGAGCACATTTGTCCTCTCTTTTTTAAATTCTGAAGAACCATACGGGACCTAACATGTCAAGTTGTTATGTAAGTTCCGAATTAGGGTGATAATGATGCAATTTTATTCCCACATTGGTGCTCAGTGTCCATAAACCCTTATAGGGAAAGCATATCCATTAATTTTCATTATCAGCAATGTAACCCGCAACATGAGATAAATTCAGACCTGATTCAGATTCAAAGCTTTATTGTCATATGCACAGTATAAAAACAAATTTCCCTGCACAATGAAATTCCTACTTTGCTGTCTCAGCTGTTTAATAATCTGATGGCTGTAGGAAAGAGGGAGTTCTTAAACCTTGTGGACCTGGATCTGACGCTCCTGTATCTCTGGCCTGAGGAGAGGAGTGAGAGCAGTCCATGTTGCAGGTGTGTGGGGTCTCTAATGATGGAGGCAGCTTTCCTGTGGACTCTATGATGGTGGGTGCTCTGCAGAGAGGGCTGTGGTGTCCCGGTGATCTTTGCCACTCTCTGCAGGCTTTTGTGGTCCTTTGCAGTCAAGCTGCTGTGCCACACAGTGATGCAAGTGGTGAGACTAAATCACGCAGCTGTAGAAGTTGCTGAGGATCCTAGGTGACATTCCGAATTTCCTCAGCCTCCTCAGGAAGCACAGCTGCTGTTGAGCCTTCTTCACTACCTGTGTGGTGTTCTGTGTCCAGGTGAGGTTATCACTGACTTGGACCCCCAGGTATTTGAAAGTGCTCACCCTCTCTACTTCGAGATCTCGGATAAACAGTGGACCATGATGTCCCCTTTTCTTCCTCATGTCCACTATCATCTTCTTCGTCTTGTCTGTGTTGAGGGTGAGGTTGTTGTCCCCACACCATGTCACCAGTTTGTCTACCTCCCTCCTGTAGGCCGTCTCGT
>OMPJ01043209.1:27844-47584 GCA_900312935.1 Carapus acus
TAGGCCGTCTGGTCCCCGCCAGTGAGTGCGTCCTATCACTGCGTTGTCGTCCGCGAACTTCAGGATGGTGTTGTCGGGGTGGGAGGCGACACAGTCATGGGTCAACAGGGTGTAAAGGATGGGGCTGAGGACACATCCCTGTGGGGTCCCTATGTTCATAGTGATGCTGGCCGAGGTCCTTTTCCCAATCCTGACAGAATGAGGCCTGCCCGTCAGGAAGTCCTGGAGCCAGTTGCAGAGGGTGGGATGCAGTCCTAGCTCAGCAGGTTTGTGGGTAAGTTTGGGGGGGCGACTGTGTTGAAGGCCGAGCTGTAATCAATTAAGAATATCCTGACATAGGAGTCTTTACTTTCCAGGTGGGACAGGCAATTGTGGAGGGTGGCTGCACTAGCGTCTGAGGTTGACCTATTGTGCCTGTAGGAATATTGCAGGGGGTCGGTGGTGACTGGTATGCTGCTCTGGATGTAGGCCAGTACGACTCTCTCAAAGCACTTAATGATGGCGGCTGGATAGTGCAGTGGTTAAGACCATTAGGGTCCTTTGGCAAGACCCCTAATGCCGACACGCCTACCTGCAGAGGTGCCTTGATCATGGGTACGTTTAACCCGCATAGCGCCCCTCAAAGCGACGTGTTTGCTCGCCCCGTGCTCTCTCCGTGGGGTACATGGTGCAGGGCGGCAAGTAAGATTTTCATTGTGCAGGGAAACTTGTTTCTATATACTGTGCGTATGACAATAAAGCTTCAATTATTATTATTATTATTATGATGATTGGAGTGAGTGCTACTGGCCGGAAGTCATTCAGGCAGGATGGGGCATTCCTTTTGGGGAGAGGGACGATGGTGGTCGTTTTGAAACAGTTGGGGACACTGTGTTAGGTGACGGACAAATTGAAGATGGACGTGAGAACATTAGCCAGCTTATTGGCACATGCTTTGAGGGCGCATCTTGGTATATTGCGTGGACCAGCAGCTTTCTCGCGCTGGATACTCCTCAAGGCTTTGAGTACGTGGGCTGGTGTGATGTCTGGCAGGGGGGAGGGGGGCTGAGTGGCTGAGGCGTTTGTGTATTGTTAGGTGGTGGGGGAGGGGAGTTGGGTGGCCGAGGTCTGTGTGTATTCCAGGGTGGTGGTCGGGGAGGAGGGACTCTCAGAGCGCGCATTGAATGCATTGAGGTCATCCTCTGGGGAGCCGATGTTGGTGGCTCTGGGTCTGTTCCTGTAGTCTATGATATGGTCCAGGCATTGCCACATCCTCCTGAGGTCAGCATGAGAGTAGAGCTCCTCCCCCTTCTCTCTGTGCTGACTTTTGGCCGCTCTTATGGCCTTCTCCAGCTTGCGCTTTGCAGCTTTGTACTCTCCATTTCCAGATTGGAAAGCAGCTGAGCAAGCACGCAGCGAGCTCAGTACATCACTGCATCGATGAGCTAGTCAAAACTGAACTAAGTGCAAGTTTCATATAGCTTATGGTGACTCCTCTCACTCTGACTTTTCACGTTTAAAATCTGCTCGATTGGATATGTCTGGGGTATAAATCTATGGGTTATAAAAATATGCAGCACATTCTGAATGTATTCACCATTAGTCCAAATATAGTAAACCCACTGCCCTTTGAAATGACAGTGAAATCTCTACAGTCATATCAGTGTTAAGAATTATTGAACGCCAGAGACCCCACATGTTGGAACATTTGGTTAGACACGGTTGACTGAGGAAAGCAAATGAAATGTCTTTGTGTCCATTTCTCCGCCAGCCTTGCATTCCTTTTTAGCTTTGTGATCCACAACATGACGCCAGACAGTCCAATTATAGATTAAATTATTTAATTTCAATAGCTTCAAAAACTTTTCATATATTGTATTTGCATACTCTTAACAAAAGTTTTACACCACTGATAAAGCAACAAGAAATTATTAAGTATTAAGTAAACAAAACGCAATGATTGCTCATGGAGTTATCGTAAGATTTTTATTATAATAATAATTCAAGCTTAATTGTCATATGCACAGTATATAGAAACTAGTTTCCCTGCACAATGAGATTCTTACTCGCCGCCCTGCACGTAGAGAACAAGCATGGGGCTAGCAAACACGTCGCCTTGAGGGGCGCCATGCAGGTAGGCGTGTCGGCATTAGGGGTCTTGCCTAAGGACCCTTACTGGGTGTTCCCCCCTGACTGGGATTCGAACCCCTGTCACGACTGGGATTCGAACCCCTGTCTCAAGCGTCACAGTCAGTGGACTTAACCACTGCACTATCCAGCTGCATATGCATAATATTTGGAGGCAAACAGCATTCCAACACCTATGGCAAAAAAATTGAGGGCTCAGAAGTCCTCTATTTCAAAACAAGACATCAGCAAATAGATAAAGTAATAGATGATAGATAGATAAACCAGAGAAATATTGACACAAGCACTCTGGAAATGTAGAACTGATCTAGACCTGCACAGTTTTTAGATGTGAAATGAACGGTGACCGTGCAGTCACACTTTTTGATTCATCCCCAAGAGGATAAATTTTCAATTCACCGTCTGCCATTTTTTGAATGTATTCATGGAATGGCCTGCACACATTCAAACACACAAGAGTGCAATCATTAATCACAGTCATGCAGTAGGAGAGGGGAGTCTAGAGGCTGCACGCGGGGCTGAAATCTGAGAGGGTTGAGGCTAAGAGCCTTGCTCAAGGGCATAGCCGCAGTGCTCAAAGAGTGAATTTGAATCCCTCCAGCCAGACTGAGCCACTGCCACCCCAACAAGTGATCATTATTGCACCTTTTAATGTTGAAGAAATGTTATGCAGTGTAAAGCTGTGAATTTCTCTGCACATATAGTAACTTTAAATGTTTCTATAAAGAGTTGCCACGAATTCAGCGGCAAAAAGCGAGAAGGAAAGCATCATCCCCTACCTAGTATGGAGGAGGAGGATGGATGGGCTATATCACAAAGAAGACCCAACAATATTGCCAGAGAGGAGACCAGGTGGTTGGGGATGGCTGGGTGGCAGATGAATGAAATAGATGAATGGGAGGGATTAGAAATCACAGGGAATTAAGAGCAGGAATCAATGACATGGTTTTGTAGAGACAGCAAGATAATGCCAAAAACTGCATCGAATTGGCTTAATCTGACATTACGGTGGTGATCTGTAAATTCAGTTGAGGTGAAGATTCCCAGAAAATTCACAGAATTGTCTAATAATGCATTCATAATGTGTGTTTATTGTAAAAGCCTTTGAACATCGCCATCATCAGTAGTAGTAGTAGTGGTTGTGGCGCTATTATTATTAGCATCATTTTATTAAGGAACTGTACTTCTAAATATTACAAATAGTACAGTTCCTCCTTTGCACCATAATCTAATATAACTTGCACAAGAACCAATTACCAAACTGGATAAAAAGCCGTCATGTTACAGTGTTTCGTCATCATTGCTCAAACGCACTGAAATCATCAAATGTATTGCCAAACTTTTCTTTGGGTCCAATATCAATGCTAATATTCAGCATTGTATGATTTCGACTTATGTAAACCTCACTCAGCACTGATCCCCTTTATTGAAGCTGAAAGGCTTGGCCAGGACGTGTCTAATCATAGGAATTCATTTGGGGAAAAGCCAGGCAGCATTAAACGATCTGGGCTGGCTTAGAGGATCGGATAAATCCCTGTGTTCAATAAACCACAGCACCTTTCCTGAATGCAATCATTCTTAACAGGCACACAAGTGCTGATCCTAATCCGGGATATTTGCAGAGTACTAAGGCCAGGACATCAGCCTGGCAGAGCAGCCCCAATCTTTTGATACTCTCATCCATTAGCATGTCACATTTCCATGTCAGTGATTGTTTTTATGGGTCAAAGCTCTACTTGTTTTACCTTTTTTTTAATCTAACATCAGAAATTCATTTCATATTTCTGTGCCATCTCTGCTGGTGAGAACATGCACATGCATGCACCATGTATGTGAGGTATTCAATAAAGAAGCATTTTACTTTTTCTATCCTTTCATCTCTTGCAGTTGCCGCTGGTTCTAAGTGAAAACTGGCTCATCGAGATCTAGGGAATTGGTGTCGGATGTTTGGAATTTACTGCTAACCACCTGATGCATTTTCATCCCAGTTATGTGTCCATTAGTGGGAGGAGTTGTGTAAAATACAGAAAGGGAATACGAAAGAAAGAGCACAATGTTAAATTAATGGAATAATATTATTAATTGAAAAACTAGAACACTTGAAATGTGCAGAAAAAGGCTGAGAAAATGCACACAGGAAAACACACTCATGAACCAAACATATTGTAAAGAATAACATCAGGGACAGCGAAATAAAACAAAGAAAACACAATCATTTAGGGCAGACGGTTGTTTACAAGGACACAAGCAGAGCTCAATTTGAAAAGAAAGGAAGGACACTGAATTCAACAACAAACTGAAACAGATGAATTCAGACATAGAAAGAGCATGCCCCAGCACTCAGCCAGAGCCAAAGCGCACCATTGGATAAGATGTTACAACAAATATAAATACAGGCATTTATACTTCCACAGAAAACAAATGAAAACTCAAGGAAGAGACCTCAAGGATCCTCAAAGATCAGCATTGTTACAGAAAAGAACATTTTCTACATGAGACAATAATATAGCTGACCAATAGCTAAAGTTGTGCACCGATGATTAAACAGCTTGCAATTACAGCTCTCTTTCCTTTAATCTTCCCATTTTGATTTCGAACGTGCCACTAATTAATTTTCACAAGAGAACGTGTCCAAGCAAGGATCTCAGAATATTGACCTGTTTTTCTTGGGCCTGTCACAAATCAGATATGCATAGCAGACATAGGTCACTTTTCAGGGCACTGGGAATGTTATTGAACAGCGTTCGAGACAGGAAATCCTCTGACAAGCAGGAGTGGGAAGTTTCAAATGCATTGATTTTGCATTAGTTATAACAGGGGAAAAGGGAAACATTTACATGACAAAAACGGCATTTATGATGTATGCTTTTGTGCAGATTTGCTGTATTCTTCTGAACTGAAGATCTGGAGTACCTCCTCCTCTTTGTCTGTGGGTGGAGCAAGTTAGGCTTTGGGAGTCGGACCGTCTCACTCAACGGCCTTTTGAAAAATAATTACACCATCTGTCAGCTTTACAATTATGGAGCCTGACAGATGAATGCTCTTGCATGGTGTGATAGGGACCAAGTGATAGGGACCAAGTGATGGGGAGAAGACCAAGTGATGGGGAGAAGTATTCGTGTTGTTCTCCCCTGTTGCACTGCAACCATAACTTTCACCTTGTGTCAATGGTTTGTTATGAAAAGGTTTCTCTAGAGTGTCAAGTCAAGTCAAGTCACTTTTTATTTGTATGGCCCAATCTCACTTTACAAGGGCTTTACAGTCTGTACAGCAATACAACATCCTCTTTCCCTAAACCCTCGATTCAAATAAGGAAAAACCTCCTAAAAATCCCTTTAACAGAGAGAAAAAGGAAGAAACCCCAAGGAGAGCAACAGAGGAAGGATCCCTCTCCCAGGACGGACAGACATCCAATAAATGTTGTGTACAGAAACACAGACAATATACAACAGTAATAACAAAATAGCAAAGATGGTGTAATTTTATGATATATAGACAAATGTAGCAAAAAGGACGTCAAGCAGCCTCCAGATACCACCAGGAGAAAGCCGGACCAGAGCCATGACCACCATCGCATTGACTACAGACTCCAGAATTGGCAGCGATAGGTGGGGGAGCAGAGCATGTCCAAGATAGGTGATGATGCAGCAGGGGATGCCTAAGACAAGAGAGACAGCGAGGAAGACAGGGAGAGAGAGAGAGAAGAAGAAAGAGGGGCACACAAAATCTCATCAGCAGGATAGTACTTGGTAAGCCCACTGAGACAGAAACGGAGCCACCATGTAGTAAATGGTAACTAAAGAGTCAAATTCAGGAAGCTAATTGTAGGTTAAGCTAAAAAGATGAGTTTTTAGTTTCGATTTAAAGGTTTCAACAGACTCAGAAGATCTGATGTCAGCATGGACGTTATTCCATTGGAACGGGGTCCGATAGGAAAAGGCCCTTCGACATGCAGACTTCTTTTTGACTTTAGGTGCATGCAGAAGCCCGGCATTTTGAGTCCTGGAGCCAGAATATAGGGTTTAATGAGGTCAGAGAGGTATACTTGGGCATGTCCAATTAGAATTTTGTAGGGTCAGCGGAAGCACCTCAAGGTCTGATCTAACATGAATAGGAAGACAATGAAGGGAGGCCAGGATTGGTGTAATATGTCCAAAAATTTTTTGTTTTAGTTAAGATTCTAGCTGCACCATCTGAAGACTTCTAAAACTAGCATGAGGCAGATCTGAGAGCAGAACATTACAGTAATCCAGTCTGGATGAAACAAATGCATGAATTAGAGTCTCTGCATCAGTCATGGATAGAGTGCTGCTTCAACAAAATTTTTAGGACAATTTTTGAGATAATTTCCACAAGCTGAAAATTGAAAAAAATCTAACTCTGGCAATAAAAGTTTGGCTTTCAGTGTAATCATTTAGTACTAAATATGGGCACTGCTGTCTGGTTGATCACGATATTCTGCAAGTAATTATGTCCTGCTGACCTTGAAAACATGGTTGCCACATTAACTAGACTTTCCAGAAGGGAAAGGGCCTGTCCGGGGTGAGTGGAATCTAAGGTGATGTTTCTGGCTTTCTTTTGGAGTTGGCTCTCTGCCGTCCTCACCACACGCTGCCGGCCCTTTTGATCCTTCGAATTGCAGCTGATGGAGTACAGCTGTACAGCAGTAGGTCAGGATGGACTCTATGGACGAATGGTAGAGGTTGACCAGCTGGGGCAGGGGAGGTGAGACTGTCTGAGCTTCCCCAGAGAGTAAAGTCTCTGGTGGGCCTTCCTCAGTTGGGCAGATGAGTGGGTGGTCTAGTTCAGGTCGGCTGATATGTTAACTCCCAGGAACTTAAAGCTCTCCACTCTCTCTACCTCCTCTCCCCTGATGGAGAGGGTGGGGAGCACAGGCTTGAGTTTCCTGTAGTCCACAATCATGTCTTTGGCCTTGGATGTGTTGAGGTCAAGGTTGTTTTCAAGGCACCAGTCAGTCAAGTGCTTAACCTCTTCCCTGTTGGCTGACTCGTCGTTCTCCTTAATTGGTCCTAAAATGGTGGTGTCGTCGGTGAACTTCATGATGGTGTTTGTGGGGTGGATGAGGGAGCAGTCATGTGTTAAGAGGGAGTAGAGGAGGGGGCTGAGGACCAATGTTCCCGCTAATATTTCACGTGTCTGAGCAACCTCACGAACTCTCTGCGCAGCATTTACTCCACCTCACCTCTCTTACCTCCGCCGCACTGTTAGCGACGCGCTAAGCCGTGCGCTGAGATAGTAGGAGCAGTGCGCGATTGCGCAAGCGCGCAGTTTAGAGGGAACATTGCTGAGGACGCACCCCTGTGGAGTTCCGGTGTAAAGTGTGACTGTGGAGGATGTGCGGTCTCCAACCCAGACGTGCTGGGGTCTATTTCTGAGAAAATCCCAAATCCAAGTGCACAGTGAACTGCCTAAGCCCAAGTTGCCCATCTTTGTAATCAGTTTGTGGTGGACAGCTGTGTTAAAAGCCGTGCTGAAGTCAACAAACAGCATCCTCACATAGGTGTCACTCTGGTCCAGGTGGGTGAGGGCTGTGTGGAGTGCTGTCGTGACACCATCCAGCGTCAACCCATTTGCTCGGTAGGCAAATCGATGTTGGTCGAGGTCAGCAGGGAGCCGCTCAAAGCAATTCACAATGATGGCCCTGAGAGCCACCAGGCGGTAGTTGTTCAGGCGGTTCACTGTATTCTTCTTTGGTATTTGGACGATGGTGGTTGCTTGGAAGCAGGAGGGAACCACAGGCTGCTGGAGCGAGAGGTTAAAAACGGTTGTGAAAACCTCTGCTAACTGGCCTTCCTCGCGTTGACCTTGTGCAGTGTGGCTCTGACCTGCTGTGGCTGTAGCTGTAGCAGGTAAATGTCCAAAGATGGAGCAGGGCCAGTGTCTGTTCTGCTGTGCCAGTCAAAGCGAGCGAAGAACTGGTTCAGTGTGTCCAGGAGAGTATTGTCAGATAGAATCGTGGCTGTGGTGGTGATGTTGTTGTAGCCCGTCAGAGCCTTGATCGCCTGCCACATGCTTCTGGAGTTGTTGTTCTGGGAGTGGTCTCCCTGATTTGGCTTCCTCAGTCCAGACTTTGACTATCTTTGTGGTTTGCTTTTGCCTGCGGATTAATGGTTTGTATGTGGGGATGAGCGAGAGGAACAGGTGGTAGGAGAGACCCAGGAGAGACCTTTGATCAGTGGGTTGATGGCCTTTGATAGAACAGCAGCAACTGTGTTCTGTTGCCCTAAAAGTTATCATCCAGTCTTATTTCTTGACTGTATAATTCAGTGGAATGGACAACACAGCTTAAAAATCCTCCATTTCTCTCAAGATATATTTGGCTCAGACATTGGAGGGGAGAAGATGATAACAATAATGGTGGATAATACATAAATACCCAGAAAAGAGTGCAATTTCACAATGAGAACACAATGCTGTTTTTTGCCTTTTTGTGTGTATGTGTGTGTGTGTGGGTGGTGGTGGTGGTGGTCAGGTGTCTCATTCAACTGTAGCCTTATCAAAAAAGTTTGTAGTGGCAAAATCACAGAGATAAATATATTGTTTTGATCTTGTCAGTCTGGACCACGTCAGAATAAGAGATCCTCTTCAGATTACTATTTCTTTCTTCACGGTTGTGCTGGGTTTGAAGACTGGTCATCAAAATCAGGCACAATCCCCAAAGTCTCAAAGAAATTTGATTGACAATAGCAATAATGATAAAAGAATTAAAAAAAAATTTAAAATTACAGACACCGGAACAAACACCAAACCCTATTGAATGTTGTAAATCTGGATGGAATTCTCTTACTCACATTTCCACGAGATGATCGTCTCACCACCCTTCCCTCAACCTCATCTGTGCAAAACATCCTGTAGCCAACAGATGTTTTTCTCTGGGCTGTTTCCCTTTGCGTCACAAGAGAACACACTGTCAAATTCAACAGTGTGCTTGGCACTAGTGCGAGCCTTTACTCACGCTGGTGTACTCCCCGTCCATGACGTGATACAGTATTCTGACAAAGAGCTGTACTTTTCAAACTGTTTGTGTTCTTTTGCTGGACTTTGATGGTGACTCCAACTTTCTCAAAAGCATTAAAAAACCCCAGTTTTATGTGTTTACAATGACAAGGAGTTTGTACCTCTATGAGATGCATTTAGAAAAGAATGCAATGACTGTCTTGTTTATCTCACATAGATCATTTGTTACCTTCTTCAAGAGACTCTCAGTCTGATTTGATTTATCTCACTGTGCTGACATTATTCAAACTCTGATCTACTCTTCTCTTCCCCTGGCGGAAACAGGGCTTCCTCTGTGCCAGGTGTGTCAGATGTGTCATCTGAGGTTTTTTTCTGGACTTGCCCAGTCAATCTTCCTGTCTTCTGTTTTTCTTATTCTAATGCAACGCAGGCGGAGGCCAAGCAACGAATGACGTGTTTGACGGGAAACTTTGAATCAGGCGCATGCACAGTGCCTGTAATCAGTCTCTTGCTGATTTCGGCGTGATGCTGGCAATATCAGGGCACAAAAGAGGGTAAAATGATGCTGGTAATGTCATGCAAACCCAACATATTGCACGCCCTTCATCAGATGTCAGCAATATGTGCTATTTCCTAGGCAAAGGCTGCACTTAAGCACCACAGCTCATTAGCACCATCTCCATGGTTATCATTTTCTAAAGCATTTCTTTCACTCCAAATCAATTTCTGGCCTTAAGATTTTAATGCTTTTGCTTGAAACTATAAAAAGGCATTACCAGTGGTCAGCTTTGGTCCTTGACTACACTGATATATTAAATGCACTGGGTGAGAATAATACAGAAGTACACAGGTCAGATTTGGTGATGCACTGAGTGAAATGGCAAAACTGCAGTATCCTCACATGAAAGACCTAAGCAAGAAGTAACAATATTTTTGCAATGTAATACAAATGTGTCAGGGATACAATGGGCGGAAACCAAACTCAGAGCAGGAGTGCGGTTGTTACTTGAATTTATATTAAGTCCATATGACAAAACCAGAGTCAGGAAATTGCCCAGTGCAAAAAAAGGCAGACAGATGTGAACAGAACCTGTAGACTCAACCCCTGGACTAAATACAGAATCCAGAACCCGGCAGTGTCAGAGACAGGCAAATAGACTTGAACTGAACTTGTAGATTTGACTCCCAGGAGAAACACAGAGACCAGAACATAGCAGTGTCAATAAACAGGCATGTAAACAAGAACAAAATACCTGTGACAACTGCATGCGACAAAACTGCGTCTGACAAAATTTTGATGATCTGACAACCAAGAAACCAACGAACAGCAAGTTAAAAAATATTCTTAATTGGGCCCAATGGCCAACAGATGCTCCAACCGATTGAAGGGTTCGCATATGGGTTGGAAGTCCCAAAAAGGATGTGGGTGTGGTTCTGAATACCTGGTACCCAGGTAACAGTTCAGCCAAGCCCCAGTAGAGGTCAAAAGTGAACGCAAAAGCAAAAAATAAATAAAAAATACCCAACAACAACAACAAATAAACAGCTATGTTCGCATAAAAGTGATCTTAACATCATCAATTCTGATGTCTTCTAGAGGGAACCATGGTGCACTACAGCATTGTCTTGGAGTGGTTTGTGTGTCTCTATGAACTTATGAGTCCTGCAATCTACAGCTTTGCTCTCACGCATGGGCTGCCCATGTTTAACATATCTCTGAAAAGGATTTAAACAAAGAAATGCGCAAAAGAGACTGACAATATGATGAGACTGCTTATATCGTTACCTCGCAGGGATCAAACCTCGAGCCAACATCTGGAGCCTTGCTTGATTGGAGGTCTTCTGAACGGCAGCACAGAGATATTGTCCTCTTTGAGACTATGTTGGAGCCCTCATGGTACTCCTTTGCTCTACAGCACAGGTGTCAAACTGATCCAGTAAAGGGCCGTGTGGGTGCAGGTCTTTGTTCCAACCAAGCAAAAACACACCTGAGTCTACTCATCAGGAGCTTTAGCAAAGACGATTGGTTGACTAATTGACTCAGGTGTGCTTCTGCTTGGTTGGAACAAAGACCTGCACCCACAAGGCCCTTTACTGGATCAGTTTGACACCCCTGCTCTACAGGGAGATTTGAGGTAGCTATTTAGGAACCAAAGACTCTGTGCAGGGCCACACTATCCCAGCCCTGCATTGCAGCTTCATCATTTGGACAGGAACTGACATGCTGGGCATTCATCTGGCCACCAGCCTTGAAGGATTCTCCCAGGGTGAGCAATTATGTGTGAATAGCCAGCTTTGAGTCATCGTAACGGTCCTAGTACTCCTTTCTTCTGGTTGCACATCGAAAGAGCAGAGATGTGAGATACCAGGATGTTTCACACTGCTCAGGAACTTTATTTTGGATAGCACTCTTTCACATGCAAATCCTGAGGAACCAAACAGAGTATACCTCTTCATTGTCTGTTGTATTCTATAGTCTACTTTCCTCCAAGAGGTCCACGTTAGGTGTGCAAATTCATTATGAAGGTGACTCCAATATCTTTTCTGACTGGATCGAAAGAAGCATCACACTGTGCTGTGAAAATGAAACCATCCTCTTACATTTCAAAAGATCAGAAATTCATAGCAAATATCTTATCAGATTTGTCAGTGAAATAATAAGTGTGGTCATGTCTGCATACATTTTTCAACACATTTGCATGATTTCATTAATCAGAATCTGTGTCTCTCAAGCCTTATCCGTCCTTGCATGCTACACTGATCTTTGCATCTGTTCAGCAGTCAGCATGAAAATCACACCTTTACGGAGATGCAAGCATTTCCTCTCAGCTGAATTTGTTGTCTATGGTACTCAAGGACAGGTGCAGTGAAGCAAGCAGCATCTGGAGAGGGCACTGTGTGGTGCATGATGGGATTTTTCTCACTTATTTTCTCTTACAGTTCTGTTCCTCTTCCTCTGTCTCTTCTTTTATAGATGTCACACATGTTCTAACACCAACACTGAAATTACTAGGTTAAGATTGGGTGTATCAGTGAAAATCCACTTTGGCTTGTATTGCTTGCAATAATGCCATGGTAGTTCCCTTAAAATTGTACATTGAAATGAACAATCAGGAATCAGGAATCTTTATTGTCATTACAACAATTCACATTGTGTAATGAAATTTAGGCGCTGAGTTACGGTGCAAGCACAAGGGGTATAACAGGGGAAGCAGCAGAATGCAGCTATGGCATCAGCTCATTGACAGGGATCTGGCGTTGGTGAGAGGGATGTTGGCAAGCAGTGGTTTAGAAGGCTGCCTCTGTTGCCTCACTTGCGCTAGCATAGCCATGAGTCAGTGGCCCCGCTAGTGCGCCGGCCCTTGCAGCTTTGCTCTTGCTTCCTCTCCATTCGCGAGCTGGGACTCCTCGCTATATTTGCTGATAGGTTGTGGGAGCGGAGAAACGCTGCAGAACTGATGTTAAGTGGTTCGTGCTAGTTGTAGATGTTATTGGCTTAGCGGAATGCAGGGCTAGAGGGTAAAAATACAACATGCATTTACTACTATGCAAATTACTAAACAAACTAAACAAATAACCACAGCCATTGTACACCCCCACGCCTTTGCAAGCAAGAATATTTGGGTGCTCTGTTCCAGTCCCATTTCACCAGTTGAGGTTTTATCCTTCATACCTACCTACCTACCAAAACAGCCTATACATACAGAATCTATGACGTCAATACATTCTCCTCTTGCCTAAACACCACCAGACTCATGCTTTCGCTGATATATGTACACCAGTATGTCTAATAATAAATTATTCCCCTAATGTGTAATCACTGGTTGTGTGATATACTTCTAGGCCGTTAATGGTATCCTCTCTGAATCAAACCGCTTCTACGTAAGCAAGATACTGCATGACATACAGAGACCAGCTGAGCTTACACTGAGTGGAACGTCTGTTAAATTGTGTTACTTGAGTTTCTAGTCGTAATAATGGTACCCCAATCTTACCATATGAGAAACCTGCCTGTAATGCAATGTCCTGTTATAGTGCATTGCTGTATAATATTGCTAGTTTGCGAGGCTGTAGCATTCAAATGATGGCATTCAAAAGTACTTTTCTGCCAGCTCAGATGTTGTCGAAATGGAAACGTGAAGAGCCAAATTTATCGCAATATTTCGAAACAGGGATTTCTTTTGCCTCATATTCCCAGTTGTGCCCCAAAAGTGAGTTTTTGAATTTGAAGACATTTTCTTTAATCTGTGTCTATCTGCCTGCCTGCCTGCCTGCCTGCCTGCCTGCCTGTTCTGCCTGCCTGCCGGCCTGCCTATCTGCCTGCTTGCCTGCCTGCCTGCCGGTCTGTCTGTCTGTCTGTCTGTCTGTCTGTCTGTCTGTCTGTCTGTCTATCTATGTTGGAGATGTGGGTCAAATGTTTATAGAATTTAGAGGTGATCAGATACTACCAAATACAAACATACACCTCCTTGACGTGCAGTTGCAGGTTTGTGGGCAAAAAGTCTTCCCCATCACAGATTCCCAAGTGGATTATGTTGTTGTTAGACCTACTTGTATCTGTTTTCTGGAGGGTTTTCACATTGGCAAGACAGGCCTGTGTGGATAACGAGGCTAATGTGTAGTCAATGGTCAGTAAGCAAGCTATATTAAATATTTATGGCTAAACATGCACTTATAGTTAGGGATGTCCGATATTGGCTTTTTTGCCGATATCCGATATGCCGAAATTGTCCAACTCTCAATTTACCAATTCCGATATCAACCGATACCGATATGTGCGCCGGTAAATGCTTCAGGACAGCATAGGCACTATTTTGGTGTAAAGCAAGCGTCACTTTATTTTTATCGGTTTTTCTTTTATCGGTTTTAAAGCCCAAAAATCCGATACTGATATTTTTATGCCAATATCATCTCTACATCTCTACTTGTAATGGCCTGTATACTTTTCAAAATAAAACAAAATAAGACTGTGAGCCTTGTTGGGACATTCAGCTGAAAGATCCCTGAGACCTCTTTGAGCTATCTTTCCCATGCTTTCCCAGCTCTAAGACATTTCCATATGCAGTCCCAAAAGTAGCTGCAGATTTGAGAATATTTGGCTCAAATGTGTTTTATTCTAAAACTATACAACAAAAGCAGTAACTGAGAGCTAAAAACTGATAGCTGCAGTATGCAACACCAGTGCGATCAGCTCAGCTTTTAAATGTATGATTTTCCTTTTTCCGAAATGGATCTTATTTGGAATCATATATCTTTGTCTCCACAGGCCATGCTCTGGTACTATGTTTCATGTGCTTTGCTCCAGTATTACCTAGCTGTAATAATCCTCATCAATTGAAAATGGAACTTTGATGATATTTGGAAGGTGAAGATTATGAATGCTTTCCTGTGGGGAACATTTCAATTGAACCTGATTCAGCCTTGGTGATTGCTGCCGCTGAGAAAGGACATATCACTCAAAAGAGCTTGTGCTTTTTCTTATTTTCCTGCTCTATTATCTTGTGGCTTGACTTAAAAAACCTGTTTTGGTGATGTTACTTCATTCCATTGTGTGAATGACATACAACAATCAATGGGGCATGAAGTTCATACTTACTGTGCACATGTAGTTCTCTGTGAGACTTCTTCATCAACAGTCCTTCATTGTGGGAGGGAATTGCGCGTAGGTCCATGAGCAGTCCGACTGTATGTGACCCAGGGGCAGGGAGCAGGCTGTGCGTGTTGTTCTGTCCCTGTCTTTCTCATATCATACACATCTCTTGCGGGCTACTGAAAATTTCAGGCAGGCCGAATTCGGCCCACGAGCCACCAGTTGAGTAGGTCCGTTCCAGTGCACTCAGTTGTAGTTGTTCTGTAATGTCCTTGATCGCCAGATCAACAAATCAATATAGTACCTACCCACCTAACTACATCAACCAGAATCTTTTGCAAGAAAGTAGGGCAAGTACATCTCACATCTCCCCAGTTGCACTCAGATGGATTTGTCATTCCACTGGTGGTGCTGAACCAGACAGCTCCTGTGGCAAACACATCCATTGCAGAAGTTTTCTGCAGTCTCCACGGAGTGAGACAAAAAAAGATGGGGGAGACGCGCCCTCAAGTTGGGAGGGCAGGCATGAGGGGAAACTCATCTGGAAATGAGCAAGAATCAACAGAGAGATAACCTAACGGGAAATAGATAGAAATGATAACAATGTGGCGTTTGCTATATGCTGAGAAATAGAAAGTGAAAGAACAATGTGTTAAAAAAACAAAATATCGAGCAAATAACAGCAGGGCATTGGACTGCCTTTGCAACTTCTGTAGGTTACCAGTGATGACTCTGACCCTAGACAAAAACAAAAGTACTGAAAAACAGTCAAACAGAGTTCACAATTGAAAGCATGTTTGTGGCCTCCGTCTAAAAAAACATCACTGCTTTTGGGGTCATCTTATTGTTGCCCCTTCAGTGCATCTGTTGTCAATCTCATTGACACCAAACCAACTAACATTGATGAACAGCCCCCTCTGCTTCCTAATTGACCAGATCAATGTCCCATAGGTACACCTGATTTGATGTTATATTCAAAAAGTGATCAAAGATCAAAAAGTGTTCTTTCTATTTTTTGAGCAGTCTCCTAATAATCTATTATTATCTATCTATATTAATTATCTATTATTAAGTATATTATCTGAGCATATTTAGTTTGTATACTACCGTATGACAGGGGGACAACATTGGCTTTAAATCATTCTGCTCACTATGTGTGGGGCTGTGTTGAGCATCAGCAACCTTTGGTCAGCCTTAGCACTTAAAATTCCTATTACACTGTCCAGGGTGATGGGCTCAGATGTAGAGCTGCTTCACCTCATGTACATCTGTTGTAGCCAGATTTTGCATTCTAATGAGGTCACATCGTTGGGCGATTTGCACAGCCGTGTTCAGTGTCAAGGTGTTCTCCACCTGCTGCTTTTGGGAAATGTCACTGTCACTGATTACTTTCACTACCCCTCTACAGAGCTCTGGCACCTCAGACTGACCTCTCGAGATGGCCCCTACCTGTTACCTCAAGTAAAGACAACTCGGTTAACAGTGAATGTATTTCTCCAAGACACAAAGTGTTTTATTAGTTTTGTCACCATTAGTTTGGCCTAGCATTTAATGTGTTGTGCATCCCTGCTGAGGCAGAAACGAAGTCCTGGTTTCAGAAGTAGCACAGAACACATCTACGAGAGCATATCAGGTGTTGGCTGTCTTTCACACCTCCCTGGATCAATCCATACTACCATCCTGTTCCAAGACTGCCATCAACATCTCAGTGCCAAAACCCCCTCAAATCTCATCACTTAATGATTAAGAGTCTCTCGCACGCACTCTCATCGCCTCCAGACTGCCCCCTACGTTTTTACCCCCTCCAGTCTGCCCACTGGCTGGTCCGTTCTTCCTCAAAGCCTCCATCTCCTCTGCTCTTGACTTGAGCCTTGCACACCTGGAGGAGAAGAACCCTCATGTGACGATGCTATTCTGAGACTTCGGTCCAGTTTAACACCACCATTGACAGAAGATTGAACAAAACACCTTCACCCTGTGTTGTTCACTCTGATGACACATGACTGCGCCCAAAGGTCTGCTACCAACCATGCGAAGTACGCAGATGGCAAAGCGGTGGTTGGGCTCATCAGGGACAACAGTGATCAGGCCCATAGAGAGGAGTTGAAGCAGCTGATGGACTGGCGCAGTGACAACAGCCTGGTCCTGAATGTGGACAAAACCAAGGACGTCATTGGTGACCTCAGGAGGAGCCAACCAAGCTACACTTCACTTGTCATCAACAACATGACTGTGGCGGTGGTCAGTAGCAAGTTCTTGAGAGTGCACATCACTGATGACTTCACCTGGTCTGTGAACGTTGCATCACAGGTTAAAAGGGCTCAAGAGCGCTCGTGCCTCTTGTGCTTCCTTGCATAAAGACAGCCAATCTGCCCCCACACATCATTACTACATTCCACAGAAGAGCCATGGAGAACAGACTTGCCACATCTCTGCATGGAGTGGAGTTGCAGCGCCTCCGACTGAAAGAATGTGAGGAGAGTGGTGAGGTCAGGATCATTGGACGTCTCCTCCCAGCCAACAGGACATATCAAAGTTCTGCATATCCCAAGCCAAAAACATCATCAGCGACTCCCCTTGCCCCCACCACAGAGTGTTTTCCCTGCTGGCCTCTAGAGAGAGGCTCTGCAGCATCTTAGACAGGATGACCAGGTTCTGTAACAATTTCTTCCCACAAGTCATCAGATTGCTTATGTCTTAATGAATCAACTACTGTACATCGTAGTGTAGTCTGAATCACTCCTGTATTTTATTCTTGCTAGACATGTAAAAAATTTTTAAGTTACTACAGCAAGCACTTGTGCTTTATTTCTAATCTGTGCTGTGCTGAACCCAAAATGCAACAATTTCCTTCTGTATTCATTTATTGCAGACCTGAATGACAATAATAACCTGTCAAAGTCCAAGTCTAAGTCTAATATGAGTCTTTCATCAACACAAGTTGTCAAACGAGACTTTGTTGCTGTTGGAAAACATTAGTCTTCCCAAGAGGCTTTTTCTGGTTGCTGCGACTCAGTCTCTACTTGGTCTGACTTGGTCTGCCATGTTTAGATGCCTTGCTACACTCTCTCAACCTATCCAAACCTCGGTGTTCTTTTGTCTGTCACGGAGGCTATCATATCTGGCTAAGTGTGGGTAGCGAGATGATCAATTTTTCATCTCTCAGCATTACTGTTAGTGCTGCCTATCTGATTGCCAACAGTGCTCGTAGCACTTACAATGAAAGTGTTCTATGATATGTCCTCAAATTGTAACATCTTCATAGCCCATTTGGATTTGTGAGAGCCACAAAAAGGAAAGGGTGCGGAGTGAGGGGTAGTAGGAAACAATGTAGGGAGTGACAGTTGGCTCCTATACGCTCTGACTGAACTAACATTGATTATTTTTG
The DNA here is from genome assembly GCA_900312935.1 of Carapus acus. NCBI lineage: Eukaryota > Metazoa > Chordata > Actinopteri > Ophidiiformes > Carapidae > Carapus > Carapus acus. The sequence continues at coordinate 45,928 of OMPJ01043209.1, forward strand.
TACTATGTGTCAGGGGTGAGATACACCAAGCTCAACTGAACAGCTGGTGGTTAAAATGGGTTCAGAGGCACAGGAAATTGACAAAAATAACATTTTCATCCATTGAAAATGGTAAAATACTGTGAAGGTTAGGCAGCTGGGTCAGTTCCCTCATACAGTGTCACACAGTGTTTACCGTGCACAGTGATGAGTAGTTACCAAAAACTGTCCAAGGAAGGGCAACCAGGACGACAGGCTCATGGGTGCCTTAAGGCTTACTCAGGTATGTGGGACTTGGAGGTCACTCTTTTTTTAGTTCCCTAATAGCAAACAGCCGTGCCCTCCATTCCACTTTTACAGTTTCTAGGAATCACAAGTAACCTTACGTATTGGGATTGCAGCGCTCTAGCTGTGACGTAAGGCACCATCATCTCTTTAACATATAATGGTGCCTGATCATAAAGCGCCTTGTAGGTGAGGAGAAGAATTTGAAATTCTATTCTCAATTTTTATAGGCAGCCAGTGCAGAAAAGCTGTCACAGGAGAAATGTGGTTTTCTCAGTTCCTGCCAATAAATGTGCTGCAGCATTCTGAACCAGCTGAAGTGGCTTCTGTGTGTTGTTGCTACAACCCGATAGTAAAGAACTACAGTAATTCAGTCTGGAAGTAGCAAAAGCATGAACCAGCATGTGCCTAGCCTTAGCACACAAGTGTTAAACTCAAGGCAATTTATCTGGCTCGCGAGCACTTGAATGACTGTGTCAATGTACCACAGATGTCCATTTAAGGCCGGGGGGCCAAATGCGGCCTGCTGTATCATTGTGTAAGGCCCATGGGCCAAACACGGTACGCTGAGTCATTACATATGGCCTACAAGCACTTGAATGACTATTTCAATATAACTCTCCTTCATTTAAACGGCACTGACTCACGACTACATCTCGCACATTGCTCGTGGATCATGATACTGGCAGAGTGGTGGCAGCTGTACCTCGACCATATACAAAGTTCATAAAATGTCAGCTTGTCAAGAAACATCAATGCGGCCAAAGGGAGGCAACCGGTCAGGGTTCCTGCCAAGGAGGTCTGTTTTCTGGCAACCCCCACTGGTCCTCAGGTAACTGTCTGTTTGGCACAAGAGTGCGCTGGTTAGATTTTTCCTAATTATTCCTCTGTGTCAAATTTTATCAATCTTTCATGAGGAATTTCAAATAAAATGTTTTGTGTGAGGAGACAATATTTTGTCATCAGAAAGCCTTTTTTCCAAAAATCTCTCTTGGAAAAAGAGGATAGTCTTATATGCAGGATCGTCTTATATTCGGGTCAATACAGTATTTAAAAAAATCTCACTCAATTATTTTTGCATTCAATTAATATTTTCTCGACATAAACAGTTATAGCCAGCATTCGATTTTTAACCAAAACAGTTAAACCGAACAAACTGGTTTCATATTAAGAACCATATGATAGATATTTGCATATTCCATGGCACTAATAAAATCGATTCCTCTTGAAAGGGCTATGTTAAGTGCAAAAGAGTTTTTATCAGATATGTTGTAAATATACCACATTAAAACTGGACAGAACGTTGGAACATCACAGAACAGTGAACAATACCCTGCAGTGCTTATCACAACAAAGTGCATATATATATATATATATATATACATATATATGA
>OMPJ01043210.1:0-13892 GCA_900312935.1 Carapus acus
TCTGGTGACTGTGGAGGCCATTTGAGTACAGTGAACTCATTGTCATGTTCAAGAAACCAGTCTGAGATGATTCCAGCTTTATGACATGGCGCATTATCCTGCTGAAAGTAGCCATCAGAAGTTGGGTACATTGTGGTCATAAAGGGATGGACATGGTCAGCAACAATACTCAGGTAGGCTGTGGCGTTGCAACGATGCTCAATTGGTACCAAGGGGCCCAAAGAGTGCCAAGAAAATATTCCCCACACCATGACACCACCACCACCAGCCTGAACCGTTGATACAAGGCAGGATGGATCCATGCTTTCATGTTGTTGACGCCAAATTCTGACCCTACCATCCGAATGTCCCAGCAGAAATCGAGACTCATCTGACCAGGCAACGTTTTTCCAATCTTCTATTGTCCAATTTCGATGAGCTTGTGCAAATTGTAGCCTCAGTTTCCTGTGCTTAGCTGAAAGGAGTGGCACCCGGTGTGGTCTTCTGCTGCTGTAGCCCATCTGCCTCAAAGTTCGACGTACTGTGCGTTCACAGATGCTCTTCTGCCTACCTTGGTTGTAACGGGTGGTTATTTGAGTCTGGCATCAACAAGGCATTTCCGCCCACAGAACTGCCGCTCACTGGATATTTTTTCTCTTTCGGACCATTCTCTGTAAACCCTAGAGATGGTTGTGCGTGAAAATCCCAGTAGATCAGCAGTTTCTGAAATACTCAGACCAGCCCTTCTGGCACCAACAACCATGCCACGTTCAAAGTCACTCAAATCACCTTTCTTCCCCATACTGATGCTCGGTTTGAACTGCAGGAGATTGTCTTGACCTTGTCTACATGCCTAAATGCACTGAGTTGCAGCCATGTGATTGGCTGATTAGAAATTAAGTGTTAACGAGCAGTTGGACAGGTGTACCTAATAAAGTGGCCGGTGAGTATATGTGCAATTGGCTTAATTTGATTGACGACGACAAAATGCATGATGGGTGAATTTGAATAAGGAAAAAAAATTGGGTGTGTTTGTGTGTGACATGAAGTGGCGAGTACCTGGTGGCTCCAGCACAGATTATTTTCCCTGAGGACCAGATGGTGGCCGTGATGGTGGGCTTCCTAAGCTTCATGAGGACTTTCTGCACATCAACAAACGAAGCCAAGAAAGCACAATTCATGAGAATCACCTGTGAAACATCCTTTTCACAAAAATGACACTTGATCAAAAAAAAAAAAACTTTTGTAGACTCGCTGTCACAATGTTGTCACTTGTCTGAGGTCTTGTTTTGCTACGTTGTTAGCATAACTTGCTGTACATCAGCAAGCCACTTCATATTTGCCTTTACTGAAATAACAATCAACACACACCTGCTACTGGAGCTCTGACCTCAATTTTGAACATCAATGGAGACCATCGCTGAGAAAATAGACTTTCCATCTTTCTTACCCCCACTTCGGGCTTGTAGATGACGTTGATGCCCTCCAGGGCGATGGTGCGAAGGTTCAAGTGGCATCGCGTCCTGAAGGTGGCCACCACGTTAGTGATGATGATATCCAGGGCCTCGTCATTGTTGGAATCCATGAGGAAGTGTGTGTGTATGTGTGTGTGGGGGGCGAGGGGGAGAGAGGCGGGTGTGTGCGCGCGCGTGTGTGTGTGTGTGTGTGTGTGGTGTGGCAAAGGGAACCACAGCGAGGAGGCTTCGCTGCTTCTCACACATCCATCGTTAAAACCAGCATGACTTCAAGGACGGACGGAGTCGAGCCTGCAAGCAGAAATGTTGTTTAGCTTACAGTATCAGCTGACTGAGTCCCCTTCATCTGACATAAAAACATATAAGGACGCTCTTCTTGCTCTATGAGTTGATATCTAATCTTCGGGAGAGCTGACACAAACAGTATACTCACAACATTTAAGAACATGAGCACGCAAATGAGTATTTTTGCCAATTTAGGGTCACTAAGAATATGAACCGATCAATTCTGCAAAGTAACAAACAGCAGTCAGAGTTTTAAGCATGTGTCCAAAATAAAAATAATTAATTTGATGAATCTGAGGAGTTTGCTAGTTTGCAGTTAAAAGTATTTCACTGCACGTTTCATTACAGCCAGCTAATTCAACCTTTAAGACGTATTATCAGCCTTTCGGGCCCCTGTGAAGCCCAGACTCGAGACACACACAAACACACTCTCTCACACACTGTCCGCTGTTGTCACTTTTCGTTGTCATGTCAACTGATCAATACCGAGCCTGTGTAATTATGTAAGCACCTGTGAAGATGTGTTAAGTCACAATTTCCAAAACATCAAACAACAAAAAGCGACCGAAAAACAAACGGGTAGCTGCAGGCCGAGCAGAAAGTGAGCAAACAAACAAAGCACCTCCACAATAATGAATGAAAACTTATTAGCCGTAGGCGGCTAGCTGGCTAGCTACGCATCATTTGCTACGCCGCCGGATTTCGGGTTTCCTCCGGTCGTTGGAGGGCGCGACTCGGGATGTTTTTGTTCCGTGTTTGGCTACCTGCTCACAGTAGAAGCGAGGTATTGTTAGAATCTCTTCGGGGGTTTCAACGGCTGAATTGTCCCTCCGCAGATCAGCGATGAGCCGCTAGCGAGCCCCCTCCTCCCTCGGCAGCCATAACAATGGTATTTCCGGCACAGCCCCTTCAAAATAAAGGCGCCGACGCCACGTTGTAAGGATTCGAAACGTGAGCAAAAACAGCGCCAGGTTTCGCGTTACGGCACTCGTGCTGGTAGCAAATTTGCTTTAACACTTCATCAATAAACCCACAAAACATAGGTAAAATATCTTATGCTAGGTGTTGCAAAAACGAAGACACACAAACACACAAATGCATGCATGCACAAAAAAACAAATTTCTGCTTCTGTAGTGAAGTAAACGCGATTGGATTCGTTACTTTCTGGCACAGTAAATTCTAACATTAATGTAGAAATAACTTCCGCTATTCAACTTTGCATTACGTCACAACTCGCTGACGCCCTCGTGTGGACAATGAGCGAATCGCACAAATGACATCACTGCAGGCGGTGCGATGTAACGTTAAGGATAAATCTAAAAATCATATGAATGGATGACCACTTGCACTTGGAATGAATACATCGATAAAAATTAGAAAACATTAATAATTCCACACACTTTGTCTTCGTCAACCACCGAGAGAGGTTAAAATGCCTGTTGACACAGGCCCAATTCCGCGTTGACCACTTTGTCACAGTAATCGTCCCCGTGTGCCAATATTACACTTAGGGAGGTTTATGCTATCGCAATATTCCAGGCATATTTCATTGTTTACAGCTGGAGGGCCACGCGAGCATCATCCTCGGTTCGAGAAAAAAAAAAAAAAACGCGCACACATCTGGTCCGTAAAACAAGCCCGCGGGGAATTCTGGAGGATGAAGGAGTAGAAGTTTGGAGGCCGGGGGGGAATGTTTGCGCTATCAATGAGAGAACTCGCAGCCGTCGCCGCAGCTCATGAATGAATCCAGTGAATGGGGCGGCGAGGGCTCCGCGCTCCCTTTATACACGACGACCACGGGCCCTCGCGAAGACGTTTACAACCACCGTGCATGCGTGTGTGTGTGTGTCTCCTGCTGATAAGAACAACAGAAGATGTTTACAGGACGAATCATCTGTCTTAACCAAACACAGACGCGGTCACGGCGTGTGTACACAAGCACGCCGGTCTGCGCGTCCCACGCCGCCTGAGCGATCTCTTTGCTTACACTCGTGTTTGAGAATGGCGCTCTGCACACACACACAGCCTCCCCATCTCCTCCTCTTCATCCTCCTCATCCTCCCCCCATTATCCTCTGCGGCCATCTTGGCTGGCGCCCAAACACAACAGCAAAATAACTTCTTTATGATTCAGCTCTCTTCTCTGTTATTGTTCTTTTCCTCCTCCTTCCCCCCGGTAACTAAAGTGTTCCCCCGCTCGTTTCATCCGTCCCGGGTGAAATGTGGGGCCTGTAAATCAAGCCCCGCTCGGCGCTGAGAGCCTCGTTCGGATGTCCCGAGATGTTTACTATAAAGGTTTAGATTTAGAGCAGGTTAGGAAAGTCCAGCCAGTTGCTAACTTTGGTTGTATTAGTGTGTGTGTGTTGTGATTGGACTGATGCGGCTCTTGGGAGTGTGTTTACAGACGTGCCGGGCTGCACATCAGTGGGACAGCTTCTTCCCAAAGGGGGTTTGGGTGGGAAGGGGGAGGTATGTGTGTGTGTGTGTGTGTGTGTGTGTGTGTGTGTGTGTGTGGAGGGACAATACTCTGATTTGCATTCGGTCGTACGACGCAGATGTGAGCACTTGAGGTGTAATAAATGCAGATATCTGGGCGGGAGTAAACACACGCTAGCTCACTTTGACAGCGTCAGGATGAGTGTGAGACAGAGTGTGTGTGTGTGTGTGTGTGTGTGTGTGTGTGTGTGAGTGGAGGGAGGCGGCATGTCCACCTCCTCTCGGGTATCAGCGCATTTCTTAATTAGACACTTAATTAGAAAATGTAATATATATATAATAATATAAATACAAATACTCTGCTAAATATGATCGTGACAGCCTCTAAAATTCATTATAGTGTAAAGTTTGGACTATAAGCCGCAATTTATTTCTCACACTGTGAACTCTGCCATTTATTTTAAGATTTTTACCAGGCAAAGCCACCAGGGGGCAGTGTAACGGGAAGCGCAATAGTCAGACAGACATAAGGGGAAAATTTAAGCGCTGAAGAAGACACTACCAGTCGGTTGGATTTGGAAATGTGGACTGTCGTTTTGCACATTCTGCTGTTGCGAGAGATATCAAGTCAGTGTAAAAGACGAAAAAGGCTTCGAGAGGACATAAAAACTGAATTTCCAAACAGACTTTTTAGTGTTGAGTTGTTGTGTTCATGCCATACTGCAGATTCCCAGGCACAGTTTTTAAAAAAGCAGGTGCTAAACTAAAACTATGTCTCATAAAATCTGTACCTTCTTTCTGTATGAATATCTCATGTTACAAAATAAACAACATATACAGTCGACCCTCGTTTCTCTGGACAAATACATACTGGACCTCGTCCGGACATTGAAAATTGACTACCGGACATTGAAAATTGAGTACTGTACAGTAAACAGCCTATATTGCGCCGATACGCGCAAGCGTGGCTGCCTCGCTGGTGGCGTCGTCTGCCGCGAGAGCCACCTATCGGTCAAAGTTGTTATTCTTCGGACTAGAGCGGCTGGAGCGGACATTTAGTCCGGAAGGCGGACGTTGTCTGGACAATTGAAAGTCCGGACATGTGAAGTCCGCACAATCGAGGGTCGACTGTACTGATAATGGTAAAGAACGCATACTATTTGTGACACTTGTCAGCGTCAAACCCCGATTAATAAATAATGACACAACAGGTAGTGTTGCTTTTACTCGCGAGGAGAGAACGCACGGAGGCAAACACCCAGTTGCAGTCCGTTCAAAACACTCTGTGAGCGCTCCGTCCGTTACTTTGTAATCACTGGGGTTACGTCGTTTTCTCATGATTCAGCAGAAAAGAAAATCAAACAGACAGAATGTTTGGAATCTTTAGTTTTGGCTGACCCAGGAACGGGTGTCCTATCGAGGTGTACTGGTGATTTGCATGGTCAAACAAGGCTATGTGTGCGCAAAGGATTTCAATGATTGAGGTTCTCACATTATAACATAATATGTGACGCCATGTGTCATGGAGAATCACTCCATAATACTGTATGTAGAAAGGATAGAACTTCTCCAACACACTTTGACTGTGTTCCTTCCTTGCATATCGTATCAATTTATAAACAACTTCATCATCCGATACAAATGAAGTAAATACTCCTGAAAACACACATACGCCCCCCCACTGCTGAGACAATAGCGTCCGTCTGCTCACGCCTGCGACCCGTCACAGACGAAGCACCTGAAAACAAAGCAGGGAAGAGGAAGCGGTGCCAGAGAAGAGTGGGAGCTTTCCACTCCGCTTCTCCTTCTTCTGGTCGTCTGCCATAAATCAGAAAATGGTCTCACGAGTTCTTTAAATGACCGACTCACCTCTGCGCAGCGTTGCGGCTGCTGCCAGTGAGTCTCAGATAAAACTGTTTTCAGTGATAACAATAACACAGCTTGTCTTGCTCGCCATGGGCGAGGCGGAGAGAGAAGGGAGGAGAGAGAGAGAGAGAGAGTGTTAATCTCATTACCTCTTATTCCTGGCAGCAGAGAATATTCATTTCTGTCTGGCAGGCGGGGGGGTGACGAAGAAGGGGGAAAAAAATTCAATCGCACATTGCAGCGTTTCATTTCCCATGTAATTAAATCAGTTAAATGTTATAAAAACATGTAAACTCTGTGAATGACTTTGAGCTATTTGCATTTTTAATCAGGCGAGATTAATTCTAATAAGCGCATTGGGCTCAGAGCGCCCCCATTGTGTGAGTGTCACACTCCTTAAATTCTGTCATTATGTCCCACATCCTATTATGATAATTGGCTTTTTATTCTCAATCAACAACAAAGCCGGCTTCTTAAGTAATAATGTGCGGCACTTTTCACCCAAACGTGGCACAACTTTATCACCTCGGCGACTCCAGGGTGGCACTCAGACGACTGGAGAGATGAGAGAGGAAAGATTCGCCCACTTGCCTTAACGAGAAGTGACTTTTGAGACGTGGTGTGAGTGGACATGTGGCGCAGGACGCAAAGCTTTGGAGGGAAGAGGAGACAGGCGGGGTTATTGTTCCTCACCGAGGGTGACGCCTCATTGGAGGAGGATTGACGTGTTTTTAGCTGTTTGCTCTCTCGCCGGGAACTAATTGGAAGTTTGTGTTGAAGACACTGACAGAAAGTGAACAGGTGAGAGTGGAGGAGAGAGAGAAAGAGAAAGAGCAAGAGAGAGGAAAGATGAGGAGAGGGAGAGGATGAACATTAATAAGTAGTGTGTTGGCTCCTCAGGTGGAAGAAGCGCAGCCATGGTCCTGACCGTGAGGACAAAGGACGATTTAATCATCAATCATCCTCCAGCACAAGATGAAGAAAGGAATGAAGAAAATCTGTCTCAAGTGCTTTAATCAAGTCTAGACACTCAGCAGCAACAGTCTGAGAGTGTAAAAGCAACACAGAGCTGTGTGAAAGGCTGCTGTCGGCGAGAGAAGCAGCAAGTGGGTCGACTGATAAGTCCTGAGACCATCCAAACATCTGGGACAGCGGCTCACCTGTCAGACATACGCAAGCTGATGGATGAGCTCTGTGCCACTTTTAGTGGTGGAGTTGTGGAGATCTGAGCCGTTCCAGTACCATACATGCTTCTTGGCGATTCAAAAACATATTTGTGGAAAAGGAACACGTCTTATTGTGATTCAAATGCATATCTATTCATACTTTCATATATTTCACATGCAGGAACACATACGCACACGTGAAATTCCTCCTCCGCGTTTCACCCGTAGGTCATACATACTGATTTATACAATCCACAAAACCCCCAACAGTGAGAGGCAGAGTTCAGCGCCAAGTGCTGGCATTCAGTTATCATCTTGGCAAGCGCCTAAATGAATTGAATTGAATTGAATCAGTTCAATTCAATTTCATTTGTATAGTGCCAAATCTTGACAGAAGTTATCTAAAGGTGCTTTCCAAGATGGAGCAGGTAGTGCTCCTCAGCATTTAAACAGTCAAGGTCTATGGGATGGACACGCAGAGACCCAACATGTCCCCCATTAGCAACAGTGGCGAGGAATAACTTCCATAAAAGGGAAGAAACCTCGGGAAGGCCAGGCTGCAGGTGGGCGGCCAACTGCCTTGACCGGTTGGGTTGAAAGAGAAAGAGAGACAGAGAGAGAGAGAAGGAGACCGAGAGAGGTGTATGGATGCACAGCAGTAGGTCAGTGCCTGGGATGGTACCACCGTGTGAACACTCAGTGACAAGAGGCCTTCCCGTGGTTCAGCCACTAACCAACTCACCGACCACGAATTCCTGAATAAAACTGGCTTTGAGATGAAATAGCTTTGGTAAGGGGGAAAGTAAAAGAAAGGCTCACAACTTTTCAATCAACCCCTATCTAAATAAGACAGTACCAGCTCTTCCTTCGGCTAAACACGCTGCCTCAGCAGTGGAGAGCAACAGTTTGTCCTCAGAGTGCGGTGAGTGACTACAAGAGAGAGAGCACACGCACACACACACACACACACACGCACACTCAAGCGACCAGCACGGGTGTTAATCATGCGGTTAGGGACATTTTCAGCCCAGAGCGCATCAACGGCACAGTTTGTGGCGTTTCTGTGAAGCGCTGCGACAGGAAATGTTCTCAAAGCCTCGGGCGAAGCGGCGGCGGCGGCGCTTATCTGCAGTCCGACATCTAATCACACAACACTGTGTTTTCTCACAACACTCACCAGAGGTACAGTCAGGACTCGTGCCTGTGTGTGTGCGCGTGTGTGTGTTCGCACGCGTGTTCGCGGCGATGTTCCTGTAATCTCGTTACATAACGTGATTGCCTGTTCGTCTCCGAGCGTAAATAAATCGGGCAAAGCCCAAAGCACAGAAAGTCTTTGTATTGCCAGAACTTTATTTAAACACAGCGATCCATGTTTTACATGGCGTGATGTCATCTGACCTGCGGTGTAACAAAACACACCGGTGTGTGTGTTCAGCCCATCCCCTCAGGACTCATGCATAATGGAGGACATTTGTTAGGCTGGACTGAACATCGGACACCACGCCCACACACGGCCCGTGTGTGTGTGTGTGTGTGTGTGTGTGCGTGTGTGTGCGCACACATAAAGTCACTCAGCAGGTCTAATCGGTCTGTTGTTTCTGCCTTCTCCTGCGTCCACATCTGCCCCGCGCTGTATTCTTCCCACTCAGCTCGATGCTCCCGCCGTCTTTTTCCTGGCCTCTCATAGAAAAAAAAAGAGGTCACAGACTTGCGCTGTCGCACCGACGCGGCTCCGCTCGCAGCGCGCGAGACGGCACACAAAATAAAAAGCCGTATTTCCGTAAATGTTTGCTTAGTATCGCTGCCTGAACGTCTCCTGATCGTTGACTGCCATGTTTGTTCAGCATTTCTTTCAAACACGTCTGACATCTTCTCGACTGTTTTATTTGGTCTTGTCTTCTTCAGCGAGAAAATACCAGGCGGTATGTTGTTGTGTTGTTTTCACTCTTACTTAGCACTGCACAACACAGTCATCTGAGGAGTTGATCAACTAGGATCACTTAGCGTCTTCTCATAGTCGTCCTTCTCCACCTACTTCCGTCCCTCTAATCTTCTACTGAAACACCTGCGGCCTTTGTGTCTCCTTTAACTACGCCCACAAGCCTTCTCTGTGGTCTTCCCCTTTTCCTCCTACCTGGCAGCTCCATCTCCAACATCCCTTGTCCAATATATCCACAATCTCTCCTCTGCGCAGGACCAAACCATCTCAATCCTGCCTCGCTGACCTTCTCCCCAAATCGCTCCACCTATATTAGTTCTTTGACGGTCTCATTTGTAATCCTGTCTAACCCTGTTACTCCCAAAGAAGACCTCAGCATCTTCATCTCAGCCGCCTCCTGCCTCAGCCACTGTTTCTACACCACACATCACAGCAAGTCTCCCCAGTCTGGCCCTCCTGCCCTTCCCCTCCACCCGTGCGTCCCACTATTTATTTTGCGATATTTTGGAGTTGCCGCGATGAACAATGCCCGACGGAAACGCCCTCAGCATGCTGCAACGCTGGTGAGGTCATCCAGCTGACTCAGCCGGACAGGCATGTAAGGATGTAAGGTGGGGGGGGGAGAATTGACCAAAGGTGTCAAAAGACATTGTGCGTCCCTTCTGTTGTTGTTGCTAATGGGCCATATGTTGGGTCTCTGTGTGTCCATCCCATGGACCGGGGGTGGACAAACATCTTTACCTGGGACCTCATGAGAAACCTGAATTGTGTCAGAGGGCCACCAACTTTCCGCCTGATAATCGGAATGTTTGTTTAATTTATGTTGCTTTCGATTGGCCTAACGTGGGCCGGGCAGGGTTGTACAAAGGAGGAGCACTACCTGCTCCATTTTGTAAAGCGCCTCTAGATAACTTCTGTTATGATTTGGCGCTATACAAATGACAATGACTTGACTTGACATGTCCAACAGAACTCGCTGTTAGGGATGTCCGATATTGGCTTTTTGTCGATATCCGATATGCCGATATTGTCCAACTCTCAATTTACCGATACCGTTATCAGCCGATACCAATATGTGCGCCGGTAAACGCTTCAGGAGCGCATAGGCACTATTTTGGTGTAACGCAAGCATTATTTTATTTTTATCTGTTTTTATTTCATCAGTTTTAAAGCCAAAAAATCCGATACCGATATTACATTTTTATGCCAATATCGGGCCGATATTATCGGACATCGCTACTCGCTGTCTCTAGGCATGTCTCCCATCAACACCTCCGAAAAGTTGATTAAGCTTTTTTTTTTCCTTTTTATTTTAACTCCCCTCTCTCGTTCCTCATACCTAATGGCCCTCAACATTTACTATCTACTCCCTATCCATGTGTGGAGAGAACTTTAAGTTCCCTCTTAAGTACACAGGAGGTGAGCGTTTCCATGGCGATGGCGAGCGCTCACCCCAAGCCGAGGCCCTGTTCCATTGTGCGGAGAGACAACAGCTGTCTTTACCTTTGGCAGGCAAACAGGCTCATTAAGAGCAGCCATGTTTGTTTTCGAGCCCGATACCTAGCCCTGAGCAAACAGCACCGTATCTCCGCCGCACAGACATCCATACACACACACACACACACACACACAGACACTCCACCTTTCCCTCCTCATTGTGGAGCGAGGCCCTGGCACTCTGAAGCTCTCTCCGGTGGCTGCAGGAAAAAAAAGGGCGCCTAATTGAGAAATTTGTATTCTGTGTCAGAGACGGCGTCGAGTACTGATGGTCTGAATGTTGCGTATGTTGCCACATAGGCAACATAAGTCGCGATTGTTCCCGATATGACGCGGCCTGGTATGTTGCCACAGACCCTCTTTTGTACGCGGCGGTGGGGGAGATAAAGGCGTCATTATTTGGCGCGCTGACGACCAACAGTAAATCCACACTCCAAAGGTTTGACTCGCATGTTTCCTCCTCTCCTCTCCGAGCCTTCCAAGGCTTGACTGACAAGGCAAGTTACATTTGCTCGGGCTTTGACGGGGGAAAAAAAATCCATTTAAAAGGGAAAATGGCATTGAATGTCATTCCATTACTGCAGCCGGCAAACATGGGAACACTTTAACCCAGAAGGCATTCACATTAACTTACACAAAACAGTCCAAAGATTAGTTTGGGCCTTTGCTCCGATGCATAAATCAGAGCATTCTCGGCTGAGCACTCTTCCAAAAATGTGTTCACTTATTTGATTTCATCCTTTCCCTCCATTTGTCAAGGCCAAAGTCACAATGCATTGTGGGATGAGTTCTTAATGTGGAGTAATGAGGCTGTCATGGCGAGGCCGTCTCTGCTTGTTTGAGTTTGACTCATGTCGGAGCTGGAATTAAATCAGCTGAATTCGAGCTGGCCGCCGGCCACAGCGGTAATGGGTGACCTCATTCAAACAACGCACCGACATATTGGAACAATAAGAGGAAGGGCCGCAAAGCAAACCCCTCTCCAGGCTGATAAGGGCAGAAAATGACAGTGAAGTCACCCAAAATCCACAACCCAGAGTGGAATTCATGTGGAATCCTCACCGACACAAAATAACACAGTCAAAACCTGAAAGGTGAAACAGAGATCTCAGGAGGGGAGGGTATCATCTTCCGTGACCTTTGACCTCTGTGTGTACCATTCCCTGCTGAGCAAACACTCATTGGCACGGGCGTGGCACCTAAGTCCCGGCTAACGGCCTCATAACACAGCTGCTACGCCTCATTCTGCACAGCACGATCTGCCCTCAGAAGTCTAAACACATTCACGTCAACGCTGAAATGCCTGGTATCTAAATCATGACACACACACACACACACACACACACTGACTCTCAAGGCTACATAAACAACCCTTCCTGTTCCCCATTACAGACGTTTATGCGTTTGGAGCTAGTAGACGGCAGGTCAGGGAGAGCCTCTTATGCTGCAGGCCCGATTTTAGGAAATTGGTTATTGTGGATAAAGCCATGATTGGTTAGGCATGAGGTCAGCTATTAAAAGAGGTTTGTGTGTATGTGTGTGTTTGTGTGTGTGTGTGTGTGTGTGTGTGACGTTGGAAACAGGGTGAGGTGAAAAAATGGGAACGACCACACTCACAGAGTTTCTGTATTTTCATACGCAAGAGAGCTGTTATACTGTAATGAAGCGATGAGAGAGCACGGAGAGAGGGAGTAGGAGGGAGAGAGAGAGAGACGGGGGAGAGAGCAAGAGAGGGAGTGAGTGAGGGAGAGAGTGAGAGAAACGGGGAGAGGAGAGAGACAGAGAGAAAGGGAGGCAGGGAGAGAGAAAGAGAGAGAGAGAGAGAGAGCAGCTCATTAAGCAGCATTCCCTCTGGCCCTTCTTCCATTAGAAATTAAAACTCAGGACAATTAGCGACAGGCTGGTCTCAGCCCGGCGCTGTGGCTGCACTCTCCAGGCTCCCAGACAACTTAATTACAGGCTCGCCACAAAAACAACCCATAATCCACTGCCAGGGACGAACACCGGGACCTGGCAACCAGGAAATCAGGCAGAGGCCGCAGATGATGAGCGAACTGACAGAGTAAGAGGGCGTGAACACACGCAGAGCGGTCTGGGTCTCACACTCTCATGCGTTTTACCAGGCAAGCAAGTGTGTGATCATTAGGGGATGCCCTGGCGAGGGGAGGGGGTCAAAGGTCAAATGCTGAGCTGAGTTGTCTCATTTGCGGGTCAGTCCGGAGTTCGGTCTACTTAGCGCAGAGGTGTAGGTCTGACCTGGTCCATTGATCCAGCGAGCGTGTGTGTGCGCGCGCGTGTGTTTGGCTCTGAATAAAGACAGATAACCTCTTTCTCCATTTCTTAACAATCCTGACAGGAATGGAAATGATTAAAATATTTTATGTTCCATGAATCTTTTTATGACAAGGACACACGGCACATTTCTGTAACTGAAGCAGCCACGTTTGATGTAACGACTGACCATTGTGCCCTTCAAGCTACACACACACACACACACAGCCATTTGATCGCTCCATGTACTCCATGCGGTCACATGACTCGTGTCCCATTATATTGTGATGTTGTCAGAGGAGGAGAGGAAATGAAATGCCTTGAAGCTATGTAGGATGTGTGTGTGTGTGTGTGTTTGTGTGTATGTTGCTAGAGAGCCAGATATGCAGCAGTATAAACTACCATAAAGAATTTGTATGTTTGTGTGTTTCAAAGTAAATGTCTTTGTCTTTGTGTGTGTGTGTGTGTGTGTGTGTGTATCTGTTGGGTGTGTGTGTTGCTAGGGTGCCAGATATGCAGCAGTGAAAAGTAGAACAAAGAATTTGTATGTTTGTGTGTTAAAAAAATCGATTTGTGTGAGTGGGTATGTGGTAGGTGTGTGTGTGTGTGTGTGTGTGTGTGTGTGTGTATGTGTGTTGCTAGAGTGCCAGATATGCAGCAGTATAAAGTACCATAAAGAATTTGTACGTTTGTGTGTTTCAAAGTAAATGTCTTTGTCTTTGTTTGTGTGTTCGCGTATGTGCGTATGTATCTGTTGAGTGTGTGTGTTGCTAGGGTGCCAGATATGCAGCGGTGAAAAGTAGAACAAAGAATTTGTATGTTTGTGTGTTAAGAAAATCTATTTGTCTGAGTGGGTATGTAGTGAGTGTGTGTGTGTGCGTGTATGTGTGTGTATGTGTATGTGTATGTGTTGCTAGAGTGCCAGATATGCAGCAGTATTAAGTACCATACAGAATTTGTATCTTTGTGTGTTTCAAA
>OMPJ01043221.1:0-19528 GCA_900312935.1 Carapus acus
TCCTGCTTGATGGTCAGCTTCTCATTCCCCGGCGTAAAGGTCACCTCAGCCTGCCGTGTGAACTCGCCCCCTGCACACACACACACACACACACACACACACGGGAGGCCAGAACAGGGGGATCACTTTTAAGGCAAACACACTCTGGCCCTGAATGAACTTTGGCTTGCTGCAACCCCCTCATCCCCACACACACACACACATACACACTCACACACTCTTCTTCCGCAGCTGCAGCGTAAGTTAAACTACAGCTGTGTGACAAATGCACCAGTGGTAAAACGATTTGTATCTACATTTAGGTTTGCCAGATTTGACTTTTCGACAACATCATCAGTCCTGTCCAGACTCTAAAGAAATTCATAGATGTCTCAAGTTTTGGTGGATTTATCCCTCACCAATAATACTGAAGCCGTTCTTGTAGCCCGGCTGCTCCAGAGCAAACGCCCAGCCGATCACGCCTCCCAGGGCCGACAGCGGCAGCAGAGAGGGGCCGAGCTCGCGCGGGATGTCGCTGATAGCCACGTACGATCGCCCGTCGTTCACCACCACGTACGAGTGCAGGTCGTTGCTGGAGAACTGCAGCGGAGAGGGAGAGTTGCCGATATACACCCGGCCGTGCACTTTGCCGTTCATCCTCTGCGGCTTCCCTGCAAAGAGAGAGAAGTTAAAAAGCAGGATACCTCACGAGGAAACTCATAATCATCAAGGCACAGGAATGTTAATACAGCATGAAACTTCAGCGAGTTTCAGAAAATAGCATCTCCATGCTGCATGTTTAGCTTTGGCTGCTCATCCGCTGGACAGGAAACCATACTGGAAAATTCTCAAATGACAAAATGCACACAAACTAAGAATATTAATCCTACAGTGTGCATGTGGACAACTTATTAATTAGTTATTACTAATTATCAATAATAATTATTATTAATTAGTATCATAATCATTATATTGCATATGAATATGTGACCTCAGTAATTTCTTCATTTTCTAATTCACATAATCTTATCTTGTCTTATCTTATCTCATCTGATATTTCCTTATCTTATCTTGTCTTTTCTTTTCTTTTCTTTTCTTTTCTTTTCTTTCTTTTCGTTTCTTTTCTTTTCTTTTCTTCTCTTTTCTTTTTCTTCTTTTTCTTTCCTTTTCTTTTCTTTTCTTTTCCTTTTGTTCCTTTCTTTTTCTTCTCTTTTCTTATCTTTTTCTTCTTTGTCTTTCCTTTTTTTTTCTTTTCTTTTCTTTTCTTTTCTTTTCCTTTCGTTCCTTTCTTTTTCTTCTCTTTTCTTTTCTTTTTCTTCTTTGTCTTTCCTTTTTTTTCTTTTCTTTTCCTTTCTTTTCTTTTGTTTTCCTTTTGTTCCCTTCTTTTTCTTCTCTTTTCTTTTCTTTTCTTTCGTTTCATCTTATCTTATCTTATGTTATCCCATGTTGGAAAGTGGTTTGAGATATAACCCCTGTTATGATTTGGCTTTATACAAATAAAATTGAATTGAATTTGATTATCCTATCCTATCTTTTCTTGGTAAGAATTCTGAATTCACATGTATTTTCATCATCGATCCTCCACAAACAGCGGGAAGGACCCCGAGTGTAAAATTCCAAACGACTGCTTTTCCTCTCATAAGCGTCACGATACGAAGCCATCTGCCATTTGTCACGGCTGCTCGTATTTCCTTCGCATTCCGACGTACCTTCTGCAACACAATGTATCCCGTTTCCATAGAATCCGGGCCTGCAGTGGCAGCAGTATCCACTGGTGTAGTCCTCGCAGTCGGCGAAGGTAGAGCACTTGTTCCTATTGTTTGCACATTTCCCGAAGTTGTATGAGAAAACTGCAGTCAGGAGGAAACACATGTTAGAAACAAGAATGCAGCCTTGACATCAGATGCACGTTTTGCAGCTGCAGGTTCCCTTTGCTTACCATCAACGTTTATGTCGCCATCATCCACCACCACCACCTCTGGGTTGGCGGGCTGGAAGTCGACCTGCTGCGGCTTGAACTGCACCGTGTGGACCAGGATCTGACCCTCGGGTTCGTACTCCACTTGTAGTTCAGTTGGCCTTCTTAGGTCTACGGCCTCCTCGAACCCCACTGGGGCCCTCTGCTGGGAATCCTCAGGGGGCAGGTCAGGGACCTCACCTGGGGCCACGTTGGTGAAGTGGGGATAGGTTCCGATCTCGTACACCCAGACGCCACGCAGGCCAGAGTTGGTTTCTCTGCAGTGAGGAACAAAGATGGGACAGTTACAGTCTCGTAACCAGGTTCTAACATGTCCTCAAACACTTCCAAGTTCCCTTGAGCAGCTCGGAGGAACCTTAACTGCTTCCCTGCTAAGCTGCCCACTGTTCCTCGAAAAATAAGGCTCAATAACATGATATCAAACTCCCAAAATGACAGCCACTCACTCTGCCAAGGCCCTGATGGAGGCCTGGTCGTCGGTGGTGGTGCGGTAGTACGGACCCTGAGTGTTGAAGAGGAAGCCCCGCACCACTCCTTTGCTGAAGCCGGCCTGCAAAGGGACGCCGCCGTCCCCTGCTGGCGTGGAGGAAAACTGGACCCCATCTCGTGAGTACAGGACGATGGCGTACGTGGCGGTCTCGAGTGATGCAATCACCAATTGGAAGGTGTTTCTCTGTGGGTTTGACGACATTGAAAGAGGCGTGAACAACAGACTAACCGACATATTTCCAAGCAACGTTGCTTTGATTTACCCTCTTCTCAATTCCGTCTCCTCTGGTTGGGGGTCCATTGGCTGCCACGTCTGCCCAGGTGATCACCACGGCGTGAGTGGGGTGGACATGACTGTCCTCTGGGAAAGCCCGGTTGATGTGTCCAGCCGCCCGACGTAGAACTTCAGGACTGGCGTCCTGACGGAAAAACACTTTCCCCACGCCGTCGCTGGTGTCCAGGTCTCCTTGCAAAGCGGCGATCATGCCAAATTTTGGCGGCATTTTGCCCAGATAGGTCGACTCACTCTGCGGCTCGGCCGTGGCAACAAAGCCATTGGTGTTGATCTGAGGAATTAAAAATATGTGAGAACGAGCGTGTCATGGGAAAAGTAACAGGAGAGGGAAAACACACCCTTTCGTCTGACTCATTCCGTCCACATCACAAACCCTACGAAGGTGGCGGGGAACAAACAAGACTGTGTTTTACACACTTTGCTCTTAGTGTGAACACATGCTGCGCTCGTAAAAAAGAAAAAAACGAGAGGAGAAAAAAAGAAATGCGGCGTTACGGGTCAATAACACACGCCGCACACGGGGCTCCTCTACTTCCTGACCGAGGGGGGGGGACCAGCCCACTATTCCTGGCCCAGTTTCCTGCCTTTGCCGCTGTCAGCCAGGCAGTTGCTCAACTAGTTCTCATCACAGTCGCTTCCTGCCAAAAAGAAAGACTGGGAAACTGGGAAAATAATTACTGATTCTAATCTTGAGGGGCTGGAGCAGATGCTACTACCAACGTTCCTTGCTTTTTAGGGAGTCTTCAATGGGAATAAACGGGATCTGAGTCACATTTTACAACACGGCATACAACCTAGAATTATTTATTACAGATCGTGGTTTCTGCGGCCACAAACTACAACCACATCTGGTAACGGTGAGAGAGGTAATAACGCCTGGCCCGCGGGTCACATGGTTCGGGGCCAGACGTGAGGTGTTCTCCATAAAAGAAACTGGAAATCTGCAGGCCATGTGAGAGCGGCGATAGCGGTGATGTGGGAGCTGATTCTGAGCAGGGCTGTTGAGTAAACCCCCTAGATGCCGAGTCATCTAAGGAATTTGAAGTTTCCTCAGAACCTCCAGCCGCCTGGTGGCTTTCCTGCTCGCAGAGCTCTTGAATGCCTGAAAGTATGAGCAACTGTTCCTTCTAACGTGAAACCGATGACGGTGCGCAGACGGTTTTGGACCGCGTGGAGCAACTGTGGAGCCTCAGAAATTAAAGTTGAAGTATCCCCATGGACATTCATTGATATAAATTACATGCCGAGAAACTTTGGGGCTGGCAATTACTGTCATGGCAGCATCATCTGCTTGCACAATTACAGCAAAGATGCAGCAATTTGCTTTGAGGGGGGGAAATCAGCGGGAATAAAGGGCTGTTTGTCTGGGCACAAGGG
This sequence comes from Carapus acus, assembly GCA_900312935.1. Taxonomy (NCBI): domain Eukaryota; kingdom Metazoa; phylum Chordata; class Actinopteri; order Ophidiiformes; family Carapidae; genus Carapus; species Carapus acus. Next base: position 4,119 of record OMPJ01043221.1, read on the forward strand.
TGCAGCTTTGAGCCAAACGCTGCTCCTTTTCGGTCCAATTAGTCACTTCATGTGGTAGCAGCAGAAAGCCTGCACAACAACAACACAAAGTTTTGAAGAAAAATCAGTAAAAGGCCAGGCGTGACTGAATTTACCCTACAAAGTCACTTCTTTCTCGTGATATTTCAGATTCTCAGCTTGTCCTTTGGATTGACCACTAACGTCTAGATAAGCCTTCACAATATGCATCAATTCTTCAGAGTTCAAAGTTTAAAACCCAGTAGCGCGGAATCAGCAGATGTTTAAGGGGATGGGTTGCAAAATAAGGTCGATCCGCTACTTTTCGCTCACCGGCGGGGCGATAACCTCACAGGAGGCTGGAAGAATGCGGGACTCACACACATTCCACAGGGGCGCTGCAACCACTACGATCATAAATCAATATTTACAAACACTCATAACCCGACCGGTCCGCGGCAGCTTATCCCACGTATACGTGTGTGCGGTCGCTTCCAGGCAATGTTTGACGTTTCCACCCCTGACCCCGATTGTCCCGGTGAACGTCCTGCGCAATTGCGCAAGGATGATGGATCCTGCGCTTTGAGGTCTCCTCTGCGACTACTAAAGTGTGATTGTGATATTTGGCGTGGACTTACGAATACACTGCTGAAGGAGCCGTCAAATAGGAAGAACGGCTGGTCCAGATCCAGGCGGTGCGTCTGGTCATTCCCCGCTTCCAGCTCTTGGTCTCTTGCGCTTTGGCCGAACGGGAAAAAGTGTCTCGGCGCTGCGCTCGCCGCCGACGCCAAAAGTCCGAGAAAAGTGGCCCCGAGAAGCCAGCCGAGCTCCAGCCCCATCGTCCCTGTTTCAGAGAGTGTCGATCAGCGCGGGAGGTTCGTCCTGAGCCGGGTTACAGGGGCAGTCTTGGGAGGGGGTCGGGGAGGATAGGGTGGAGGAGGTGGAGGGGACGGGGGACGCACAGGCGGGCACGCAGGGGGGGGACGCTGGGTAGGAGCTGCAGGCGCGCTGGGCGGAGTTGAGCAGAAGGCAGAGCGCGGAGCTCATAAATCGAGCGATCCTTGGGAGGTGGTGGGAGATCAGCCCTGTTTCTGAACTCTCTGAGCGAGTGGACATACATTTCCTCGGGGCCCACTCTGGAACTCGGCAGGGTTTGGGATTTAACCCACTTCTCCCAGTGTGACAGGCTCCTTTCCTTCTGAGGAGAGTCTTGCCGCGCAAAGAAGCGATTAGGGGTCCGACGTCTTGCTCAGAGGCACTTAAACAGTGTTGTAGCAACTACTACAGCGATAGGGAAATGTTGTGTCTTTCTCTGACACGTCCAGGAGGTCTCTGGTTGAAATCCAGGGTCCTCTAGGAGGATTTAGTTTACTTAACCGGGCCAAACACCTTTGAGCAAGACATTCCAACAGCAATTGGTCCAACGTCTTTCTCAAAGGCACTTAAACAGTGTTGAAGCAACTACTACAGCCAGAGGAAATGTTGCGTGTCTCTCCGACACATCCAGGGGGTTGCTGGTTCAAATCCAGGCTCCCAGCGATTAGGGGTTCGACCTCTTTCTGAAAGGCACTTGGACAGTGTTGTATACTGCCACCGCAAGAGGAAATGTTGAGTCTTTTTCTGACACCAGGAGGTTGCTGGCTCAAATCCAGGTCCTGCTTAACAGGGTCCAACACCTTTGAGCGAGACGTTCCAACAGTGTGGTGTAAAATAAGCAGGACAGGTGAAATGTGGAGAGGCAAGGAGTAAGAAAGTGACGATCGGAATCACAACTCTACATTTGGAGTCTGAAATGAGACGTAGGGCAGGCAGATGGTTCCACAACACGAGGTTGCGTCCCCAGAAGGAGGTTAGGATGTCAGGATTTGTGGGACAGGTGTCCGTCCATATGTATGGACTTTCTTAGAAGAAAGTCTCTTTGAGACCTTTTGATTGTGATTTTCTTCCATGGAACAAAAACCTCAAGATGTGTTAAGAGGAGCTTTGTCCGATCCTGTTAGGTGGCGCTTTGATAGTTTTCTGGCTCACAGGGACAATGGACACCTCCCTTGGTGTCTACCAAGGTGGACTTAAATAAAAACTAAAACGTCAGTAAACGAAGGGACCAAATGACTCATCACGCACAAGAGATCGGGAGGGAGGTGAGCAGGATCGATCCAACCCTCACCAGGGGTTGAAATATTTTGGTTTTTCTCTGGCGCCACCTGCAGGAAATTGGAAGAACAGGAAATTCAACACGACAGCAAGAGAGACGGTGCTAATTATTCACTCATTCATACTCGCGCATTCACAAGAGAGTGCTGTGCTCATCTGATCCACAGCTGCTATTACAGTCTAGAGAGGGTGACAACCTCATCTGTCAAAACCCTCCAATACACACATAGACACACACACACACGCACAATATTCTCTGTGCATTCTGTATGTCTGCAGGTTGTCTAAATACTGTATGTAACATTGTTAAGTGGTGTATAGCGGCATTTCATCCTCATATATGGGTTGTACATGGTATCCAGCACTTTCTCACTTATACTGTTTTCATATCGAAGTACTTCGATAATTCTGATGTTCCATATTTTTGTTTAGTTGTCTACTTCTCCTATTTGCGTATGATTCTTTGAGCAGCTGGGGCTTAAAATTTCCTGGATCATTAGATTGGTGGATCAATTAAATACCTACCAGCCTCAATAAATTGATATACGTTCAACTCAGTCTGAATTATAGTAATTGATCAGAGACCCACAGGTGCTGTGGCTTAGTTGGTTAAAGCGCCTGTCTAGTAAACAGGAGATCCTGGGTTCGAATCCCAGCAGTGCCTTCAGTCAATGGTGCAATGACTGTTATTTACTTATTTACAACTGTACCTGTAAGATGTCACCCCTTCATCACAAGTGTAGAGTGCCCATCCACCCCAACTATTATGCCTTTTTTTCTCATGAAATGCTAAACATGTACAGTAAGTGTGTGTGTGCGTGTGTGTGTGTGAGAGAGACAGACAGAGAGAGAGAGAGAGAGAGAGAGAGAGCGAGCGAGCGAGAGAGAGAGTGTCATTCCTGTGCTTGCTTCTGTCAACACTGGGTGTGTGCACGTTCTGATAAGAGGCCTTAAATCCAGATACAGAGCAAGTTTGTCACCCTGTGGTCATTTATGGTATTGCAGTTGCCTGTTGATTATCCCCTCATCTTGACTCCAAAAAAAAGGCCTCTCACTGTGGCCCCCAAGGGGGCGGGGGTCAAACCCAGTGATGTGGGCGGGAGGTGTGGGTTGGGAGATTCTGGGCCTGTCCCGTGTGTCTGCCAGGTCTAGGTGGGTGGGTGGGTCACGTGGGTGCTGGAGTTTCCACATTCCAAAAGTGATGTGAGGACAGAGATCTTAATCTTGTGAAAACTCAACTTTGTGCCTGTGAGTTTACACTGTGTTAGCGAAACAATGTGCGGTTAAATTCAATGCATTTTGAGACAGATTAGACATCTGCAATTGACAGGATTTGTAATTGATGAAATCAATTGTTAATAAATGTCGCTGTCTTTTATTTTGAAAAACGTCACATGGGGTGTTGCTGAAGTCCATTCATTTCGTTCAGATAGTCTATGCATAAGTCCGACTAAATCTGCGGAGAGGTGACTTTTTATGGTGAGTATTTTATCAAATATAGAATCTCCAGCAGTGGTGGTGAGAGAGGAGAGATGGTGGGATGGATGACGGGGAGATGGAGGCCGTGCAGGCCTCTGTGCAGTCAAAGGTGACGTGTGTGTGAACTTTGTGTTTGGGCTTAGTCATGTTTTCACATGACCCGGTTATGTGAAATAAAAAGGAAAACATTGCCTACACCAAAAATAACAAAATACCACTGACATTGGTTTGCTTCTCACTGCCTCTTTTTATGCCATGAAAAACACAGATTTGCTACTCTCACCACACCAGCGCTGAAATATTTGATTTAATGTTATTACATCCACAACACACCCCCACCAAAGTTGGACATCTGGTCTCTGATCTGTATGCTGTTAAGCAGACTGTTCCTGCTCAAGGGACAATCAGAAACGCCTAAAGCGTATGGTGCTTTTTTTCTTTTCTTTTTTATCCTACAATCCTACAATACTAAAAGTGCTGCAATGCAAGAGAAACATTTCACATTCAACAATACATTCAACAATAACAAACTTGTGGAACCTGTATGGCAGCTGGTAAGAAAAGATTTGGTTTCACTTCCATGCAACACTATCATTACTTCCATGACTGGAATGTTCCGAATATTAATAATCTTTTGCATTTAAAAAAAAATCTTACATGTTAGTTTGCGCAACAACAGTGAAACGAACTTAATAAATAAGTCATGAAGGAGGATATCCTGCAGTCAGTACTCAGATCACACGTGGATCACTTTTTTTGTCTGCACTCTATCAGTCCCCTTATTTGAACTTGAAACTTCGATTGTTTATACGCATGGAACGTGTATGAATGTGCGCATGCGTGAATTTGTCTTTGAATGGCTAAAAAGAAGACAGTAATAAAAATCGAATATTTTTCTCGTGTTGTGCGGCCTGTCTACATGTCCCGAGCACCTTAATTGTTGTTTTAGCGCATATGGCAAATAAACTACCCAATCGTGGAAAAGTGCCTCAACTTCGGAACAACAGGTTGCTACGTGATGACGTCAGAGCTGTCCACGCTGCCTACGTAAACAACGTCGGCTGTCATCAGCTGATGGACGGGCTAGGAGGCGGTGGGAAGCTCCATCACAGGGTTAAAGGTGCAGCTTGTGCGTCACGCTGCTACGTAACACAACGCGAGGTGAGTGTGAGTGAGTGTGTCTGTGTTCTGCACCGTGCAGATCACCCTCCTCCCTCCCTTCTTCCCTCCCTCTCTCTCTCTCTCTCTCCCTCTCCCTCAGCTGCTCCTTTCAAACGCCTCTCTCTCCACTTTCGATCATGTGCCTCGGCCTCCGGCTCACACAGAGCTGCAGCAGGAAGTCGGCCTGGTTCTCTTCCTCCCTCCTCCTCCTCCTCCTCCTCTCACTCACTCTCCCTCCCCTCCTTCCTTTCCTTCCTCTCCGCTCCGGACCGGCCCTGATCGCAGCGCTTCTTTTGTCTTCCCCCGATGCGGAGCCAGCCTGCGTGCAAAGGGAAGAGAGGAAGAGGAGGAGAAGGGAGGAAGAGGAGGAGGAAGAGGAGGTGGGCAGCAGCAGCAGCAGGCTTTTGAAGAAGTGAAGAAGAGGAGGTCCCACCCTCCTCGCCACCACCACCACCCTTCGCTTCTTCCCTGGACGTCCCCGAGTTGAGAGAGGGGCGGGTTTGAGTGTGTGTGAGTCCGGGAGGCCCCGGGCAGGGATGGAGCCGCCGCAGCCACCGCTGCCTCTCCCTCCCCCGACCCTCAGCCCGGCCGTGCCCCCCTACGTCACGCTGGGCATGACGGTGGTCTACACCGTCTTCTACTCGCTGCTCTTCATCTTCGTCTACGTCCAGCTGTGGCTCGTCCTGCGCTACGGACACAAGCGCTGCAGCTACCAGACGGTCTTCCTCTTCCTCTGCTTGTTGTGGTCGGCGCTGCGCACCGTCCTCTTCTCCTTCTACTTCAAGAACTTCGTGAGCGCCAACGCGCTTGGTCCTCTGCCCTTCTGGCTGCTCTACTGCTTCCCGGTCTGCCTGCAGTTCTTCACGCTGAGCCTCATGAACCTGTACTTGGCGCAGGTGAGGGACGCACCCGAGACATTTTTTGACATGCGTGCGTGTCCCCTTCTCCAGCCCCAACGGGACAAACTTGCGAATTTGACCCAGTTTCCTGCCTTTTAAAACCTGCCGTGCGTCCAAAGTCCGAGAAAACAATCCTTTGCACGCACGGATTCCTTCACATCCTCCTTTGCTGCGACGCTATTGTGCTAACGGGGTCACGGCAGGTCAGCGCACAACAACAACAACAACAAAATCATCATCATCAACAACAATAACAAAGCTCAGTGTGACCCCTGTCCGCGCAGGGGGGTTGAAATCCTCTAGCTGGCATTTTGCACCCACTGCGTTATGTAATGAAATCCGTGAACAATGTGTCCTCTTTGCGGTGTGGACGCGGGGCTGAGACCCGCTCCTCAAACGCCTCACACCAGCGTGTGAGGCGTTTGTGGCTCAGCTGGAGTATAGAATTTCCAGCTGATCCAGCTGGAATTCGATATTCCATTCGATATTGCATCGAATTGAATAGTGCAAAGTACCACAGTGCCAATGAGGTGAGGTCAGAGGAGGTAGGAGAGGCCGTGCCTCACCTGACATCATGAAGAGAAAGAAATGTAACATGAAAAGATGTGTTTCATTGTAATATTCATCTAGTGAGTTGCACTGTGAAGTTATTTTCAAATATTAGCTGCTAACTTCTGCCAATCAAATGATGAATAAGCTACTTTTTGGCATTAATATCTTTGCAAACCGCCTCGTTGCTGAAGTATATTTTATATTTTGAAATGGTCAATCAGCCTCCGACTCCCACCCTCCACCCCTACACACCCCTGGCCCGTCCCTGCTTAGGACGCACAGGGACGGTGGACACTTTCTTATACAGGGTGACCTCACCGCATCCCACCCTCAGACAGTCTCGTTATTTGTGTTCCTTCGAGTTCCTGTTTCACAAGCTTGTCTTCTGAGTTTCTGATAAAGCAGAATGCAGAAGTGAAAGCGGCTTCTGGTAAATGTTACACTCAATTTTGCGTGTGACTTCTTCTTCTTCTCTTTTTTTCTTGTTTGGACAGGTTGTGTTCAAGGCCAAGTCCAAATACGCACCAGAGCTTTTGAGATACAGGTGAGGTCAGAGAAAGTTTGTGCTGCGTTCACTGTCGCCTCGGAAAAGGCATTGATTGACGATGATGATGATGATGGTGGCGATGCTCTGGTCCGCAGGCTGCCCCTCTACCTGCTCTTCCTCTTCATCAGCCTGGTGTTTCTGGTGGTGAACCTGGCGTGCGCCGTGCTGGCGCGGTTGTCCTCGGCCGAGGCCCGCACGGTGGTGCTGGTGAGGGTCGCCATCAACGACTCGCTCTTCGTCCTGTGCGCCGTCTCACTCTCTGTGTGTCTGTACAAGATCGCAAAGATGTCACTGGCCAACATTTACCTGGAATCCAAGGTAACCTTTGCGTAACGTTACAAAATAAGTGATGTTTTTCATCCAATGTCCACCCACACACACGCTGCTTTCATATCGTTCTCGCTTGTGAGGATGGTTGCCTAGCAACAGCGTATCGTGCATCAGTGAATGTGTGGTTATGGTTACTCACTGATGTTTTGTGGAGATTCACTGGATGATGAATAGGCACTATTGTGTGCAAAGGAATAGCCGAGTCCCTTCAAAACAAAAGCAGACATTTTTTACAGTAGCGTCAATTCCTTTCAAAATAAAAGTAGATATTTTCACACAGGTCCAGCTAGTGGTCGCGAGGACATCAGGTGGGGTTCAAATAGGGTCATGAGGTTTTCTTTATTTTCTTTTTTTTAGTAGTTGTAGTCATCAAGACAGCGAAAGAACATGTGCTACTATTTAAATGATTAATGCACTTTTTCCTTTATGGTTTTATTGATAAATAATGGACCTCCATACATCCGGGTTCAGCTTCTGATTGCACATTAGGTCTCTGTGTGTTCATCTTGTAGAATTTGAATGTTAACATGTTGGGGAGCTCTACCTGCTCCATCCTGGAAAGTGCCTGGAAATAACTTCTGTTATGATTTTGCCTTATACAAATAAAACTGAATTGGTTTTACTTGTAAAATCCAAATGGAAAGTCCTTCCATGTATTTCACCCACAATGACCAGTGGGCCACTTACTGAGATGGCCAGTGTACTTTTGATGTTTCTGGTTTAGACACAGAAAAAAACGAGTCAATGCGAACAATGCGGCTGTAATTCTGCTCCGATTTGCACAGGGGACGTCGGTGTGCCAGGTGACCTTCATCGGAGCCATTGTCATCCTGCTCTACACGTCCAGGGCCTGTTACAACCTGGTGGTCCTGGCGCTGTCAGACAAGACCATCAACTCCTTTGACTACGACTGGTACAACGTCTCAGACCAGGCAGGTCCCTCGCACTCAAGGACGCTGACACCTGCGTCAGAAACTTTGTCCAAATGATGGCGCTTTTGTCTCACAGGCAGATTTGCAGTCGACTCTGGGCGGCGCTGGCTACATAGTCTTCGGGGTGGTTTTGTTCGTGTGGGAGCTTCTTCCCACCGCTTTGGTTGTGTTCTTCTTCAGAGTGAGACGACCGGCCCAAGACAGGGTGAGTCTTGTATTGTTCTTTTTCCTCCTACCTCACAAATATTGCGTCTCCTGGTGTAAAGACAAACCCTGTCTATGCTACAGAGTGGCTCAGGCCTGCCCGTGTTCTCTTCCCGGGCTTATTTCTTCGACAACCCGCGCCGCTACGACAGTGATGACGACCTAGCCTGGACCATCATGCCTCAGAACATCCAAGCTAGGTGCCAATAACTCGGCAGCCTTGCGTTTGTGACAGGAAAATATGGAGGTCGAAGGTTGTGAATGTGTTTTACTTTTCCTTTGTCTCTTTCAGTTTGGCCGCTGATGGTTATGAGTGGGGCAGCCAGAGCAGCAGCATCAATGCTTATCTGGGGGGTGAGGACACACTCCCCGTCCCCCTTCCTGCAGAAGAGCTGAGCCATTACTGACCGGAGGTCACTTACTTTCTCCGTTTGTCTGTTTGACTCCACGTTTTGCACAGTTGCACTTAAAACCTGCTGGACTGAAAAGTCGCCCCAAAAATTACACTTTTCTACTTTTGTGAATAGGAAAAATAAAAACAACCTCCCTTACTGTGGGTTGAGACATGAGGGTGAACTGTGGGGACAAATCAACTGACTTCAACTGATCTTCGACGTTTTACATTTTATACTGAATATTTCTTAATATATTTCTCAGCCTTTGTAGTACATTCTATATTGATAATTTGTGTACTGTATGGACCTGTGCTCGTTTTCATATGATTGTTTAAGGTTTAAAGAGGAAATAAAACATTTGTATATAAACCCCAAGTAGTATTTATTTGCACTTGGCTGTATTCCTGTGGTGAGCTGCCAGTCCCTCTCTACCCATCTGATGGTTTGAAGGAGTTATATTCAAAATTTTTATTTCAGCAATGAAAACCACGGTCACAGCAGAAGCTTTATCCAGAGTATGAATGAATTTTCTTATTTTCAATTTATCAAGCGTAGCATGCTTGACATGCACTGTACCTAATAATCATTAAAGACCTGAATTGTTAGAGCCAGTATAAAGTACTTCAAAACAGGGCAATAAATTGAATTTCTCAGCATTTGATGTCAGATTTGGTACACTGGTGGCACGTAATTTGCAGAATACATGATGTACGTCATCCTATGGAATGATTACACACAACTTCCCTGTATTTTCCGTCATTACAATACAAGAACATACAGTACAGTAAAGTGAAACAATAACATTGTACAAATTACGATGTGTTACTTCCCCATTGTTCAAATTCACGATGAATGTATCATAATGTCTCCCTCAGAGAGACAGCTTCCAAAAGAGAAAAGCTTCCAAGTCCAGCAATACTAGAACAGTGCTGTATTTTCAAAATCTTAGATTCAGTCGATTTGGATTTGTAAGAGACGTTTATATTGACTGCAGTACTGATTTTGCCCTGCAGAAGGCAGAAGGAGCGAAGACAAGACGGTCGCGCATAACCACCAGCCAGACCCCTCTGCCCGCGAACGTGCGTCCACCAGATTGATGGGACGTCAACAAGAAAGGGACACGACAGCCACGGAGGAAAATTGTCAAGAAATTGTGTTTTAATTACATCATCCTCATGTTATTGCAAACCCGAGCACATTCAGCCACGCAGAGCTTACAACAGCCGATTCCATGTGAAAAGCATAAGACATGATGAATATGCAGAACACTGTACCTTTAAGGAATTAACTGCCTAACTCAATATGCAGGAAAAAAAATGAGTTTTGCTAAGCTTAAAACCTGTTTGAACTGATTTACCGGAAACGCTGGCTTCAACGCAAACTGTGCCCAGACAGAGGTTGAGAGGGAAAAGTCGCTTTTGAGCATGACGCGACGATCCAGACAACTGTTAAAAGTCAATATGTAATGTGGGATTTGCTTGCTCTGTAGAATGATTCCCCGCCTTAAACAAAATCAGCATTTCTTTCCCAGACACACGCAAACACACATGCACACACACACACACTAGAGGCCACTTTCTCGATACAGAGCACTTGAAGGTTGTTTACGTCTGGGGTGTGGGTGCCCACTAGCTGGGATCAGATTGTTTACCCATCTCCATCTTCACTCCTTTTTCTCCGGCACCTGCGCGCGCAAACAAAGCGGGAGAAGTTAAAGTGTTTGTGTTAAAGTCGGGGAATATGTGGGAGGCGGAAAAGGCCGTCGGCGTTGGCAGTGAGTCAGCCTACCTGTCAAGTACTTTTCCTTAGCTCTGGCTCGCTCGTCCGCGTCGAAATACCACACCGTGATGGCGTATCTGCGGAAGTGCAAGTGTGGGTCAAACGGAGGAATAAACGCCCAGAAAAAAAACGTGCGACGCCGGACGGAGCGAGGCGAGATTGCTGACCTGGTGGCGTAAGCGGGCTGGACCTCGTGGGGGTTCCGCCTGTCGGACCAGAACAAGAGCAGCCGGTCGAATTTGGGCTCAATGTCGGCGAACTGGGCCTTGCCTTCGGGGAAGATTCGGAGAAGGCCGCCGTGTTCCTGGAAGAGCCCGACGAAAGGGAGGAACAATGTCATTGTGTGTGTACACACACACGCACAGAAAAATTGAACAAAGACACGGCAGGAACAGTGAGGAGTAACTGTCGGAAGCCTTTGCTACAAAGCGGCCTAGTTTTGGGTGGCGATTCGCTGAAAGGCACGCGGGGTCAGCCGGACCAGGGGCAAAGAGCACGGACGGCTCTCGCGCGGGATCCGCCGCTCGGCATCACATGCGAAAAACGGCCTCGGTTGTAAACACGGGACATCAATGTAAAGGAAAAGGCTTGTCCCACTCTCAGGGCTCAGAGGAAAGCTCAGGATAGGAAGCAGCAGCGGGGGGGGGGGACGGCCTTCCTGTGGAGGGATAGGAAGAATAACCCACAGGAAAAACTGCGCCGGCTGGATAAAGGAGCCGGAGAGTGAAAAAGCAGATTGCCGCGCCGAGTGGCAATCCGAGTGGCGCTTCGACTCTCGCGCGGCTGATAATGACGGGGGCCCCCGCTCGCTTCACACGCGAGCCCGGCGCGGCGGACGAGAGTTCACGCCCGTCCGTGGGAGTTTGTGTTGATCCCCAGTTTGAATGAAAAGAATGCCTGGCCCTGTCACGTGAGGGTCGGCGACAAACACTGGCACAGCTTAAATGTGTGCGGCAGCCAGTCGCTGACGTCTCGACCGAGCGGTGACCCCCCCTAGGCCGCGATGAGGGCTGGTGTTAAATGACACACCATCAATAATACACATAATGCAATCACACAATGTAACCGGAATCCATGATGTGTGCAATCAGAGCCTGTGATGACCTCTGACCTTTGCCTGTGAAAAAGGTCATAGTTTGAGGAGCGGTGAGGTGGCGATAGAATGCGATTGGATGGATTTTGTGTTAACTAAGGGTTGGGAAGGGCAGTCCTGATTTGTGTGTCGATGCCAGACTGAGGCGGTTTCTAAAAAATATCACTGAATTAGCTTTGCTTAACCAAAGACAACCAGGACTTTGGATAAAGGGCAAAAAGATCATCATCTCAGCGTTGACGTGCTGGAATAACACGCGACCCTTGTCGCACTGCGCTAAACACCTTTTGCACCGTCGGAGTTCAGCAGGCATGTGGCTGCAACTGCAAACTAAAATAACAATCGCGGCCGAACGACCTCCGCTCGGGTCGGCGGCTTCCATGCCTGTATCTCGGAACTGTGCTGAAAAATAGAGAAACAAACCACCGTCCTGTCTCAAACTTCTCTGCGGTGAGGGGATCAGTGACATGTTCCAGAAAGTCCGACAGTTTGTATTACAGACCCAGTGAAGCAAATCATCCAAACCACTGATGAAGATCATGGGTGTGAATATAAACAGTATTATGAGCCGTTTTCAAAACTGACGTCGAGCCAAGCAGGACTGTCAGGAAGTCATTACCCAGCTGGCAACACTACTATATCCACGGATGTGATCGACTTTACACAATAGCGATTTCTAGTCACCACCAAGACTGATTACACATTCACAAAATAACACAGAGCTTTGAAACACACTGTGCGTTCATGCAGGAGCAACTCGTTCTCTGGTACATGAGCGACATTAAAAATGTATGCTTAACACGCGGCTCTTCTTCTTCATGAATTGCAGCGGCAAAAAACAATGTAAATCTCTGGAACATCCAAAAATGTGCAGGGGGGTTAAGCGCTGCCGGTGTCTCGCCGAGCCCAGTTTCCAGGCAACCGGCGTTACATCAAGGACGGCTGGCTGTATGCTTGACGGTGGGCAGCCAATCACGGAGGAGAGAGTAATTATTCGCATGTCCAGCAGCGTTTGGGAACATGGCTCATTTAAATAATTGTGGCTTGTGCACAAACATAATAGAGGTCGCCCGCTTAAAAGACACACAGCCCCGGGCCGGAAGCGCGTTGTTCCGAGCATAAACAGGCCTGAGCTCCTGCGTGCGCGCCGGCGTGGCGGTTGCGAAACGCTGCGGCTGTGCGCCTGCTGCTGAATCGTTTGGAGGGGCGTTTTCGCCTCAACGCCGCTCGGCGAGGTTTATCAGCCCGAGGAGGAAGTGCGCTTTGATATCCGTGGTTTTTCCAAAACAACAACAACAAACATGGTGTGAGGATGTGCACATTCATCCGGGGCTCACTTCTTGGAAGTCTGCGATAATGGCTAATGGACCTACTCTCGCTAAGCTTGCGGGTAAGGGGGGAGGGTTTCGGGGGGGCGTTGGACCGAAGCCCCGCCCACATTCTGCCGCGCCGTATCTTTCACACACAAAAACACAGCTTCCTGTAATTACGTAATTCCCCGAAGCAGGTCTGGAGGTCAAATATGCGAGGGAGCCTGGGTGACAACCGCTCTCACGTACCTCGCCTTTCTTTTGTTTGTTTTGTTGCGGCAGACAAATCATCCCTCTGTCTGTCCTGGCCGATCGTGTGACGGAGGAGCCATTGCTGGTTCCTGGCGTGCGGCTTCCTGTTTACCTTCCTGATGTTGGAGAGGTGAGTTCCTTCCCTTCTCAGCACTGATTAGCACTCATCTATCTTAACCAAAAAAAAAAAAAAAAAAAGGAGCCAATGTCGTGGCGTGGGCCTATTTACGAGCTGGAAGCACTCGTCTGATTGTGGGATCCGTCTGAGGATGGCGTCTCCCGCGCCGTTGGAGCCACGGCGCTTCGCCTCAAGGTTAATAACGTCAACCCTCCCAGTTAACTCCCATTCTCCCGGCGATACACACGCCCTGCCGCAGCCTGTCTGTCCTGCCTGTGTGGTGAGGGGAGCGACGCCGAGAGGAAATCTGTGCGGGAATGCGGCGTCGTGCGATCGCTGTCAACCCCGTCATGGGGGCGTGGCTGGATTAGCGTGATCCCGGCGCTGTAATGGGATTACGGTCGAGGCACGCGGCCAAGATGCGCGCAGTTGCGTGCACCGGCTCCCTCGGCCTGGTTGGGAGGCGGTGCGTTGATTTGGATTGTTTTCTGTGTTTTTAAGGGGCACAACGGCCGCGCTCGTACCCACCTTGGCATCCCAGTCTTTATTTAGATAATATATGCACGTCACGCAGCGTCCATCGCCGTTGGGGTTGTCCACGTGGAGCACGTATCCGGTGCCGTTTCCCGGGTAACATGCCACCATTGCCTGAAATGGAGAAAAGTAAACATTATCAGCTAAAACCATTGAACATAGACCAACCCCAATAAGAACACTCGGGTTAATCCTTCTCACTCCATCATCGCTGCTATTATTTACTATTCATGCTGCTGCTATTAGTCATATCAAATATCTATACTATACTGTCTCTATATATTTCTACTGTGTACAGATTTTTCTTTTTTTCATTTCTCCTCTTGCACCAGAACTGAGCACCTTAATTTCATTCCACAGCTTAAATTGCCTTAATGACAATAAAAGATTCCTGATTCCTGAATCAAAATCACAAGAGGGTGTGATGGCGATGCGGTGCCACGCTCCGCGTCTTTGCCGAGGGACTGCGGATGTAGCGGGCTATTGAGGATTTGCGATGGTGTCCTTGCTTTACCCGAGGCGGAGGTTGTAGTCACACACACACACACTCTGTCACACTCACCCATAAACACGCGCGCATTTACGGCAAATGTGGCAGCTGTGTGACAAAATAAACAGGAGATATCGCATCTGTCATAACCTGCTTGCTAGTGCATCACAACAACACAGACAGAGGGGGACAGACGGGGGGGAGCAGACAGAGGGGGACAGACAGGGGGACAGATAGACAGACGCAACAGCGCCATCTCCTAAAGGAGGCACAGCATGTCTGGCTTGCTAGAAATAACCTGGCAAAAAAAAAAAAGAAAAAAAAAAGCAAAGGAAAAAAAAGGCAAGCTTGGATCATTCAATGTGGTCGTGACTCACACTTGGAAGACACCATTGTGAAAAAAAAAAGCTGGATCCAAAGCCTTAAGCCCTCGCCTTTCGAACAGAAACTTGACAAACAAAAGGCCGAGCTCCTCTACATTCTTCCACGCACTTAGATAAACATAAACCACGGCAACAATATGATAAACACTCGCAGCAGACTAAACTCGGTCACTTGGTCGCCCGCCAGCTGGAATCGTGTTAGATCTCCCCTGCTCGCCTCTTTGAGGAGTCGCGCGCTCTGCCGCGAAGCGATGAGATGCATCTCCTTCCAAAATATTTGGATTTTGAGGCGTGGACTTCTTGCGGCCCTGAGCCCCGTTACGCTGCGCTTCTAACGAGCGCCGCCCCTCGGTGTTGCCGTGTTGAGAGGGGAAACAATCGCAACGCGCACGCGTCGCAGATTACACCTGAATCTCGTGCCCCTCGTGTGCTGCGACCGCGGCCATTTGCGTCATTCCACATTGTGAAACCGTCTGTTGGAGTGATGCAGGTCAGCGGTGGAATGCGCCGCAATCAGGGCCTTGGAAACTGGAGCGAGACTCTCCACGACGTCAGCGGCGCGGCTGCTTTATCGAGACTGAGAGACGCACAAAACAAACGTGCGAACGCACGAGAGGGAGATGGAGAGAGAGAGAGAGAGAGAGAGAGAGAGAGAGAGAGAGAGAGAGAGAGAGAGAGAGAGAGAAGCTGGCTCGCTGCCGGACACAATGCGGGGGGGCTGCAGGTGAGGGGAACGAGAGCTGACAAAGGGCTTCCTGTCAGCGAGCCTTGCTTTGGTAAGCTCTTCTGCGTGTGTCTGTG
>OMPJ01043222.1:0-10195 GCA_900312935.1 Carapus acus
GGCCCTGCCCCCTATTCTATTCTTGCTGATTTTGGGGATCACTAATAACCCGGCGCTTTCGGAGCGAAGAGCTCTGGTTGGATGATAAGGGACGATCAGTTGTTTAAGGTACGATGGTGCCTGATTATTGAGTGCCTTGTAAGCAAGGAGAAGGATTTTAAATTCTATTCTCGATTTTATTGGCAGCCAGTGGAGAGAGGCTAACACTGGGGAGATGTGGTCTCTTTTCTTAGTTCCTGTCAGTATATGTGCTGCAGCGTTCTGAACCAGCTGGAGAGGCTTCGGTGTCTTGTTGCTACAGCCTGCGAATAAAGAATTACTGTAGTCCAGCCTGGAGGTCACAAAAGCATGAATTAGCTTTTCAGCATCTTTTAGTGATGGCATGTGCCTAACCTTAGCAATGTTATGTAAGTGAAAGAAGGCGGTTCTTGACATTTGTTTAATGTGGGCATTTAGTGACAGGTCTTGATCGAAGATGACTCCTAGGTTTTTTACAGTGGTGCTGGAGGCCAAGGTAAAGCCATCCAGAGTAGCAATGTCAACACCTAAAGACTTTCTGAGGTGCTCTGGACCAACAACAATAACTTCAGTTTTGTCTGCGTTGAGCAACAGAAAGTTACGGGTCATCCACGCTTTTATGCTCCTTAGACAAGCCTGGAGTTTACCTGGTTGCTCTCCTCAGGTTTCACTGACAGATACAGTTGCATATCGTCAGCATAGCAGTGGAAGTTGATAGAATGTTTTCTTATGATGTCACTTAGAGGTAGCATATTTAGGGTGATAGGCCTATAAAGGCCAGCTGGACCACTTCTCAGCGCTAGACCGTGGCTTGACACTGCGGCACATGCTTGTGGTTGTTCCTGAGATTCTCTGTTGGATTCTGTCGTGTCTTGATCCGTCTTGGCTCCAACCCTTCCTGGCTCTGCGACCTGACCTGGACACTCCTGGTTCCTGTCCTTCCGGCCAAGCTCCAGCACCCTCTGTTCTGCTCCAGTCTTGCCCCTGGCCACCCTGCTAGGTTCCTCAGCCTCCAGGATCCCGCATGCCATGATGGCATTTCAGCCCTCTCCCCGCACCAAGATAAGTGGACCCCCAGCTCGGGTTCGATCCTATAGACTCTCGCCTGCCTCTTTGTGTTTTTGGCTTCATCTGTTTGCGGATTGCGTCTCTTTCTCCCTCTACTTTTGCCCCCCTCGTAATTAAAGACTGTTAACTCAGTAACTGTAGCATGTATTTGTTGTCTGCGCTTGAGCTTCATTCCCGTTCTGAGACATATAATTAGGTTTTGTCTATTTTGTACAGGTTGATGCCCTGTCCAGGTGAATGTAAGTTACGTAATGTTAAGTTGAGTCAAATTTTATTATCCTCCGAAGGGAAAATTTTACATTGAGTGGCCGGATGGTCTCTCGTTTGTTTCTGTTTATGTCCGCAGGTTGTGAAATAGACTGGACGGGCTCGTCCACAGTTTCAAGTACATCCATCATGGTCTTCCCGACACATGCAAAGTTTATGAAGTTATTATCCTTGCGCTTTGACCACCAATGCATTCAATTTACGCCCCGATGTCTTGTAGTTAACAAATGCGCACATAGACTTCAATGGCCATTCATAAGTTTGTAGTGCTACTGCCAGGCCTGTCACGACAAGGTAGGCAAACGAGGCAATTGCCTGGGGCCCCATGCCGACGGGGGGGCCCTATGACAATGACTAGTCATGAATAAAATGCAACCACAAACTGTGCAAGCGCCCTTTTAGTTTCTGTTATGGTCAATGCAGTTAAGTATAATGACAATGTTGAAGGGATTCCCCTCCAGGGGGCCCCTTTCACTAGTTGCTGGCAGCTAGGTTTGTGATGCCTTCAGCCGGCAAGTTACAAAACCTTGTCTATCACAATGAAGCGGGTTTTTCTGTCAGGCAGCCAGAGAAAGAAAAGAGAAAGGAAGATGAGCAAAAGAAAAAAAAACAAGATAGTGGTAAGGGTTAAATTACACCAGATGAAATGGGTGTCTTGTACAAATGGGGTAATTTAGCAGCAAATAGGCTAGCAACAAAATATACAGGTAACGTTTACGTTAGCTACCTGCTTGTGCACCTTCTTTTAACAAGCTGAATATGGCAACACACTTCAATGTTTATTAACAGCATGAGAAAGACAAGATCTGTTACAAAATCACAGTGTTGTATTAAAGGGCATGACACTACACTAGTGTTGTAACAGGTTTTGGTGAAAGTGGCAGCTTCTCTGTTTTGCTAATTATTCCACTGTGATAATGTCAACCAAATTGGGGGTAGTAAAGCCTTTGATTTGGTGCATGGTGCATCATGAAAGCAGACTGGAACATTCATGTCTAGTAGTAGCCTATCCATGCGTGCCAGCTGTTAACAGCTGTTAACTGTCTTTATTACACGGCTTGTGTGAATGAATGAATATCGGTCACACGAGCGTCCATTATTTTCGTATAATGTCCGCTCAACTATCAATAACGGACCGCTGCAAAATCAAATACTCAGAGTTGAACCTGCTGCACTCATATCAATCCGCGCCGAAGTATTTAGTGCCACTTTGGATTGTTTACGTACTGTTGCCCACGTCACGCTTCATCACGAAACAAACATGAGCAATTCAAAAATTATAGAAGTCCTAAAAAAAAAATTTTGATAGAAAAAAATTGATAGAAGTCCTAATGTAAACGTTCCCAAAGATGTCCCATTTGCCTCGTCTAACTCTACCTTCAATGGAAATATTGAGTTTCATGTCAAAACTGACTTTTAAGTAGGCCGATGAGTCCTTGTTTTATCCATTGAAATGATTCACAGACAGCAGAATACCTGTAGCCGTTACGGCACTATTTTCTTGCTCAGACGAAAGTACCGTAGCCTACACTATCGCAGAAAAATGAAAGCAGCCATGTTATGAACTATTTCTGACAACTGTATTGTTCATTAATGTTTTAAGCCGCGATAATGCCCTTGTCGTCGGTCATTGTTGTTTGATGACAATGACCTCCGACGCGTTCATTATCCCGTACTTAAAGCACCAGGTGCATCTGTCTGATCCTGCGTTCCAGACTACCCGTAACGGCTAATTTACAAAGAAGTAAAAAGTAAAAGTAAAAGTGGGCGGGGCTACAGACAAACCTGTGAACTCGACTGTAGTCAACTACTCCAACTTCCGCGTTCGATATCACGCAGAGTATGTTTTGTACTCAAAAATGACGGCCCAATTGCAGACGGTAGTGCCTGGAACAGTTTGAAGTTGTGAGTCGTGACTTTGAAGTTTTGATTCAGAGATTCAATTCCCTGCTAGAATACAGCATAGTTCTCAAACAACGGAATGTCTAAATGCTATGTTAAGCATAAATAAGCCCATGTACAAAACATGTTAAAATAGTTTGGGATATTTTAAAGCATTGATAGTGGTGAAAGCATCTGGATCCCTTCCAAATATCCATTTTGTTTCTCCTTCAAGGTGCTTTGCTTAAATATCTCACCCCTGTCCCTTAGGATGCCTCCACTCACAAAGTTAGAGTAAAGAGGAAACTCAGTCTACTCTAGATGAGACTGCCTGCTTTTGGTTGACACAACCCTCAGAGGCCTACGAGACAGGTCTTCTAGATTGAAAGGTGTTAATGCCCTCGACGACTTTCTGCTCTCAAAGGACAACATGAAGCAGACAATAAAGAATGGGAAGCCTCATGAGCGATGCAAGAAACTGGAACAAATTTTCCATGACATTGATACAGATGACTTGGCGCTTGGGATCAATTCATCTCTCTGCACATTTGCAGATTATGTAGCCACCTGCCCATTAGACATGCTTAGTTATATTTACCGTGAGAGGCAGCTTGATTTTTACAGAAATTTAAGCATTGCCTTGCGTCTTCTCCTAATGCGCTCAATGCCAGTGGTCAGGTGAGAAGAGCTTTTCAGCTTTGAGGTGGATTATAATTTATATGAGGTCCATCATGGGCCAAGAGAGGCTAACAGGACTGGCACCTACTTCAATTGAGTATGATGTTCGCAGGTCATTGGACATGGAAAACATTGTGGTTACCTTTGCTGAAGCCAAGGCACACAAACTGCAGTTCTGATTTGCACTGGATGGCCTGACAGGTTAACCCTATATTTGTGTGTACTTTTATTTACAATAGATTTGTAAATTACTAAGTAACTTGGCCTCTTTATGAATTGTTTGTGACCTTTCACTGCATAAGATAGCAATGTTGACATTTGCACAGTTTTTTTAGTTTCAATTTAGTTTTTTTTAGATGAAAGTATTTTATAATTATTGCATCACTTGCACTATTGATGTTTTTTGGTAAGTAATGGTCGGTATGGTGTTTTTTTTGTTTGTTTGTTTGTTAGTTTTTTGCAAATGTTCAAATTTTAACACAATCCTTGTACAATTCGTTTTTTTGTTTGTTTGGGAAGCAAAAACAATAAAACCAAAACCATTTCTGTTTTTGGTTTTCCTGTTTTGGAATCAAAAACAAAAAAATCAAACCCATTTCTAAACCCATTTTTAGTTGTGATCATAATCGAGAAAACAGAAAACAAAAAATAAAAAAAAATTCTAATTTTTCATTTTTCATTTCTCGGCTCGAATCGAAACCACGAAATGGAAAAACGGGACTGAATTGGATTCAATTCTGTCATTGTTCCGGTTTGTGTGACCTGGAAGGTTTGTGATGAGCAGTAGCTTGCCAGCATTCATGCTTGCTTGCCACCACGATTGCTCACAGCAGCCAGGAGCATTTAGTCCCGCCACCGCTCGAACTTGTGGGATATTTTGGCATGTGTATGTCAAACTGCTGTCGAATTGCTCCTTCATAGAGGTAGCGCGTAGGTCTAACGCCGCCATGATCGATAGATGGTGGCTTAAGTAGAGCCCATTACCAAACTTACAGGTGACGTAAACTGGACCAATCAAATAATAAAATCCAATTCAGTCCCTGAGTACCGTTTTTCCATTTTGTGTTTTCGATCCAAGCCAAAATATGAAAAAACGGGTATATTTTTGAGTTTTGTTTTTCTCGATTCTGATTCCAAAACGAGAAAACCAAAAACGTAAATGGGTTTCATTTTCTCATTTTTGATTCCAAAATGGAAAACGTTTTTGGTTTTCTCATTTTTGTCTCAAAACTGAAAATGGAAAGAACGAATGGTACACAGATTGGGCTCCATGTCCATCTTGCCTGGCTCCCCCAAATTCTTTGAAAAGGTCCTGGCTGGTGCTTATGTTGGGCGACTTGATGATCCCAATGGATGGTTCCAACTCCACCAACATGCTCAGATTGGTGTCCTGGCTCCAAATTGAGAAACGTGCTGGTTGCTAACAGCGTTTGCATATTTATTCATTTATTTTTATTTACAGTATTTAATCAGGATAGCCCCTTGAGATGAATCATCTCATTTTCGGGGCGGGGGTTCTCCTGCAAAAGAAAGTACAAAAAAAGTACAAATTATACAATATCTGATAATATAGGGACAAATACATTAAGACACTTTACAGGACTTAGATACATACACATACTGTACACGCACACACACACACACTAACAGACAAGGCTCTCCTAACCTCAGCTACTCCACAAACGGCCAGATATCTGAGTAGTAGTCCACTTGTGATATAATAAGCTTATAAAAGAAAAATAAGGAGATGAATAAATAAACAAATAAATAATAAATACATAAATACATAAATAAGTAGAATAAGTAGAATAAGTAGAATAAAATAAAATAGTATGATTGAATGAGAAAACAGAACAACAAAATGATACAGTATGTACGAGAGCAGGGAAAAAATAAGAATAATCATCAGAAACAAGAACAGGGAGTTTGCAAATGAAGTAGAAGTGACGCTTTGTCCTCAGGTGCAACAGGTGCCAAGGTAACACCAGGTACAATTTCTTTTAATGATTGCTTTCTGGGTCCCATTTGGATAAGTTTTTCAATTTCAGTGTAGCGGCTAAACCTAAAACTTGATGCTGCATTGGGGCTGCATTGACAGGCTAAAACCCCAATCGAGAAGTCCACTTACTTCCGCACCATTGTCTTCAATGAAACCAGCAGCTTCCGTGCAGCTCCTTCATGGCTCAACGTTTGGATCTTGCACAGTAATCCACCAACAAGTGATTATAAAACCCATTCAGCTTGACTCACCGAACAATGTGAAAGTTGTAGGGCATAGCGTAGCAGTTGAAAAACTATGTGGGCCTTCCACCAAGCGGCACCTTCCATTCACCATGAGGCTCTTACCTTTATAGAAACCCACTCAATTAACACAACAAGGACACCCACTGGCCAACTTCAGCACCCCAAATACATTACCATAGAAACTCGTACACTTCTTTAAACGCTAAAATTGTAACAATAAGAAGCATTATCAATGTTCTCACTCCCTCAAACGTAAATTCACAGGGTCTAACTTCGAGCATATGCCTTGATTGACTGGCTATGTACCACCGTTTTTCAAAGTTGCTATGATTCTGGGATTTTTGCTTTTCGATTTGAGGAATTCAAGTAAGGTTTCAGAGTACATCACAGCACTGTCATGGTATGGTCATGTAAAAATGCTCACCTCCTGGACAAAGACCATCCTGCAGGGGACAGAAGAGCAGAGGCAGAGAAGAGGCAATAAGAGAAAGCCTGGATGGATAACATCAAAAAATCAACTGGCAGCAGCTTTCATAACTTGCTACGAACAGTAGGAGATTGTGAGCACTGGAGATCCCCGACTGCCCATGCATCCATCATGTCACACGTTCCAGGCCCTAGGCCATGGGATGAGTGAGTGAGTGAGTGAGTGAGTGAGTGAGTGAGTGAGTGAGTGAGTGAGTGAGTGAGTGAATTGCTTTAGACAAAGGTCTAATTTCTGTGCTTGTTCTTCTGGATCTCAGTGCTGTATGTGGCGCCATCAACCTTCAGATCCCTCTACAGAGGCTAGAAGATCTAATTGGCATGAAAACCTGATTTAAGTCTTATCTGTCAGAAAGATTTCAGTTTATACATTTTAATGATGCATCCTCCATGTGCACCAGGGTTAGACATGGATTCCCAAAAGGCTCTGTGATTGGACTGATTCTGTTCACTGCCTATATGCTTGGTCTAGGTAGTATTATCAGAAAACACAAATTTTCCTCCTCTCCCATAGTATTATCTTCCAGTTTCAGTCCAGGTGGCTAACACCCTCACCACTCTCAAAGACGGGCTCAAAATTTTCCTTTTCAATAAAGCCTTTAGTAAAATCTAGTGCTCCTGCCATAGAATTAGACTGTTGGGGGATTTGTCGTGATGCACTTGGCAATCTCTCTCACCTGTATACATACATGTCTCATTAATGCATGTCTCTAACTCAGCTTTTTCCCCTTTGTGTCTTTGTGTCTCATACGTCAACCCGCACACCCCAGCTGGAGTATGACCAGTGATGACTGAGGCGCTTCTGTGATGACAGACTGCAAAAACACCCAGGTCCTGCTTCATTTAGACATATCTAATTATACCTTATACATGCTAAATTCAATTGCAATCTAACACAATTGTTGATCACTTCTTTACATAGGAATGTCTGTCTTTGCCTCTGTCTCTCTTTCAACCCAACCAGTCCAAGCTGGTCTGCCCCAAGGTTTCTTCCCTCTAAAGGCGAGTTTTCACTTGTAATCATCGCCAAGTGCTTGCTAATGAGTGAAGTGTTGTGTGTCTGTTTTCATATGTTATAGAGTTTGCTTGTTTCAACATGTTCCCCAGGTAAATTTGGCAGATAGTTAGCTTCACATGCTCAAAGATGCGCATGATACCATGAGGTCATGTGTCTGCAGACCAGTACTATGTTGGCATTAATCACCAAAATCTTTGTTATTTGTCTAAATTCTGGAAGCCCAGAGCAAGATCCAACTGAAATCACCATGCCAGCACTGTTCTTAATACCATATATGCAGACAGAAGACCTTTCGGAATCATTATGGAAAAAATGGTCGGTACGGATTTAAATTATTCTAGCTATTTTAGATTTAGAAAAATTGTTGAGAGCAGATTGACTTACAAGCTTGGTCACAGAATGAATCAAACTCGTATCAAGGTACTATTGTATTAATGATTAGGGTCAGGGTCACCATACATGGACTGCGGCTCCAACCCACTGTACACGGCTTCTCAGCTCCCGGCAGCTAGTTCCCTGACTCCGGCATGCAGTGTGGCTCAGTGTGTTGACAATGGTTGGCATCAAAACCTGGTTTGAGTCTTATCTGTAAGAGAGATTTCAGTTTGTACATGTTAGCGACATGCCGTCTGAGCACACTAGGGCTAGACATGGAGTTTCGCAGTGCTCTTTTCATTGCCATGCTGCCGATACACAATTGTATCTATCGGTGGAGCCTGAGGAAACCAACCATCTGGATAAACTTCAGGCTTGCCTTAGGGACATAAAAACGTGGATGACTCACAATTTTCTGTTACTCAAAGTTGTTTTCCTGATTGAAGCAGGACATATGTGATATCATTCATCAAGCTCAGCCAATTGCGGCGGTGAAAGGCCGTACATAAGCTGGGCGCATGGGAGTGGTCTTTCTCTTGCTTGCTGGAGGCTGGGTTTTGTCTGGTCCTGGATCCGTCATTGCGCCCTCCTGGTGGCCGAGGCTTGTTTGGTGTTGCTGCTGGCTGCATGCTGCCCACTGCTGCTTAGCGCTCACTATCCTGAGCATCGCTCGCGGCTCGCTGCTGGTAGTTGACCCACGTGTCCTGCCTTGCGGCGTTGCACATGTAGCAACCTGTGCGTTTGGTTGCAGGTCGCTTGTGTGTAGCGCCGGACCCTCCGTTCCATGCCGTGTTGGCTGGGAATGCCTGACTGGTATGTGGAACAGGACATTAGCTCTCCCCCTTCAGCCATTCAAGTTTATCATGTTTATGTTGTCTTTTTTTTGTTACTACCATAGAAGAGTGGTGCCCTGCACCGGCTAATCTATCATTAAACCACTGCTGTTTTGCCTTGCTTGGATTTTCTCAGTGTTTTGGACACTGCTTGGCGCTGCCAGGCGCTGCCTAGGCGTACCGCCATGATGTCATTGGTTGTCTATCAAACCACATCTTAAAAGAGTGTGTGAGTGCGTGCTTGAGTGTGTGCGTGTGAGAGAGAGGACAGTGTGGGAATTTAAATTGTTTCTGTTATCTTGGTTGTCTGTCTGTTTTATTTGGTTGTTTATCATTTTGTTTCCTGTGATTTGTGGGGTTTGTTATTTTGTAGTTATTTGGGGTACTCTAGGGTAGGCCTAGCCAACCCGCGGCTCCCGAGCCTCATGCGGCTCTTTGGCTGGTTTCATGTGGCTCTTACGGGGCTTTCTCATGACAAGCGTCAAAAACGCTCAGCTGTGGCGTTGCCATTCATTCCCTCTGTGGCAAGCTGACCAGGAAGCCGGTATGAGTGAAGTCAAACGAGACTGTGCATGAAATGAAAATAGATCATTACAGTAGTAGACAGTGTGTCAAGTTTGCTATCAAAATGGCAGGGGAAAAAAGCACAGCAAAACAAAAATATGAAGATGCACACAGGACGTTTTAGACAGAGTAGGAGAGTTTATATTTTTTTGTTGAACGTAATGGCAAGCCATCCTGCCTTATATGTCAGTCGTCATTAGTGTATTTCAAAGCTTCAAATCTTCAGCGCCACTTCAGTTTATTCCATGCTAACTTCGTCCAGGAATTTCCAAAAGGGACTGAACTTTGCAAGCATAAGTTGGTCACTTTGAAAAGTCAAGCAGCAATATGCATGGTAAGAGGAAAACTCTATTGATCCCTACACCTGTGTCTGTCTCTCTCTGCCTCTCGACCTCTCTCTCCTTCCCTCTCTCTCCCAACCCAAGCGGTCAGGGCAGTTGACCGCCCACCTGTAGCCTGAGGAGCACTACCTGCTCCATCCTGTAAAGCGCCTTGAGATAACTCCTGTTATGATTTGGCGCTATACAAATTAAATTGTATTGTATTGTATTGTATTGTATTGTAAATTATTATATTTTTGTTTGCGGACTTGGTTGAACTGAGAGTTTGTGTGTGTGAGACAGTTCACATAATGTTGACATTGTTCATCTCAGTACTGTAGATGTCAATTTCTGTCATTTTCATGTTGATGTCTGACATAGTACATTTATTTACAATAAATCTCGCTAAGCAGAGGTGTGTGTGTGTGTGTGTGTGTGTGTGTGAG